>JZKD02S0974698.1:18637-55229 GCA_000966675.3 Picea glauca | reverse complement strand
TAGATTTCATTTCCCTCTGCAAGTGTGTTAGCCAGGGATAGGGTTAAGGGTTCTTACTCAGAAAGGAAAGAACCAAAACACCCTGTTTTCTGTAGATCTTCATTAATGCTAGCCAAAAACCGAGTTAGTAATCCCTGCTCAGAACGGAAGGGATCAGACTGCTCTGTTCTCTGTAAAACTCAACTTCACAAGTGTGCTAAACAGAAGTAAGGCTCAAAGATCCTACTTAGAAAGAAAGGAACTAGGTGGCTTTGTTTTCTGTCAAATAGATTTAATTGTTTTCTGCATTGTTGTTTTCATGAAAGAGTGTTAAGGCTGAAGTCTCTGTTGAGAGTAAGGGTCCTGTTCTCTTATTGCAGAATAGTTGTTCTTTCCCATTGCAAGTATTGTTTTAAATGTAATCCAGGATTCTTAAATTGATCTTTAAAGGTTCGCAATAGGGAAGTTACTTTCCTGTGATTTAATACAGAACTTCAGTTTATTTGAGTAAGTAAGGTTAGCATAAGTTTCTTTACTACAACACTAAGCTGCTTTTGAAATTGAGCATATATAGTGCGTGGTTATCTTTGAAATAAAAGACTTCCCTGGGTTGATAATTTATGTTTCACTTAGTTGTTTAAAATTAATTAAGCAATTATAGTGACCAACAACAGGTGGCACGTTGTTTCAGAGTTTCGTGGAGAGTAAAGTCCCGAAACATCTGCATTAGGATTCGCGATATTGCAAAGTCCGAATTTTCGACGAGGTGACGGGCGTTGAAAAGTCAACTCGTGCATGTATCGGAGGATTGGCATATTAGGATTCGCGAGTCGAGGAAACAAGTTACTCAATATTGCGATCGCTGAAATCGCGATAAGGAAAATTCCGATAAGAAAAGGAAAAGGTCAGCGTTGACTTGTATCGGGTTTCAAAGATTCGAGAGACAAATGTTCGACTATAGGATTCGCGAAGGCACGAAGTCTGATCTCCCAAGTGTAAAGAGGGGATCCCGTGAGAATTGTTGTGGGTGTAGATTTCTCGATAGGAAAATAGAGGAGCATTAGAGTTCTTCGGGCCGTGGAAAAGGAAAGATCCTGTGCTGACGTGGACCTTCCGACCTGCGGGTTGTGAACGGAGCGTACGCCGGTATCAAGTGGTATCAGAGCTCAGAAAGGTTCTTTGCTTTCTGTAGCATAGAAAAAGAGAATTCTCCATGCCGCCAAGGAGAAGAGATAGACAGTCACCCGATCCAGAGGATAGGGAAATGTCGAGAAGAAGAGGCAGGCAGATGACAGATCCAGCTATCAAGAGAGAGATGCGTGATCTACGAGCTAGACTCGAAGACATGGAGACAGCACAAAGGCGTACAGTCAGTGTTGGGAATCTTAGTGATTCTGAAAGTGAGATTGAAGCTGAACATGAAGAAGAAGTTGCAGCTGAAGATGCATCAAACGAGCATTTGATCAGGGCTATTGCAAGGATGGGTGCAAGAGCGAAGATGGACATTCCATTTTACGAGGGAAACTTGGATGCAGAGGAGCTTCTAGACTGGATTAGAGCTCTAGACACATACTTTGACTATGAAGATGCTGAGAGGACAAGAAAGTCAAGCATCATGTCACAAGATTGAAGGGACATGCATCATTGTGGTGGGATGAAATACAAGATGACAGACGTTGCAAAGGCAAGCAGAAGATCAAAAGATGGGATAGAATGATCATGAAGATGAAGGAGAAATTCATCCCTAGATATTATCAAATTACTATGTTCAGTAGAATGCAGAACCTGAGACAAAAGATGATGACAGTAAAGGAATACACTGAGGAATTCTATAAGTTGAACATCAGGGCAGGTCATCGGGAGAGCCATGATGAAAAATTTGTCAGATATATGAATGGTCTGATATATGACATTTAGAATGAGATGAGCATGGTAACCATCCGAACAGTGGAAGATGCTTATCAGATGGCTCTGAAAGCGGAAGAGAAGTTGAGCCGAAAACAAAGTCAGAGGGGGCGAGGCAGAAGTCATCCCAAAGGAAAATCACTTGCCCAGGACAAATATCAGAAGCCCAAGGAAGACTGGAAGAAACCTCATACTCGAACTGAGAGAGGTGGAAGTTCACAGTGAGGGAAATATGTTGAACAGAGAGGGCAGCATACTAAGAAGAGAGGAGATTATGCTGACAACAATACTTTTCCTCATACTAGAGGTAGAGGAAGAGGAAGAGGTGGAGTAATAACATGCTTCACATGTGGAAAGAATGGGCACAAGTCTTATGAGTGTCCAGACAAAAAGAAAGAGAGTGGAGAAGCTCACATCACCGAAGCGCAGAGGCAGGATGTTGAGGCAGAAGACATTGAAGGCGGAAGATCGTTGATGATGCGAAAATCTCTTTTGACACCTGAGAAGGAGGTGGAGAGTTCGTTCTAAAGGACCAGACTTTTCCGGACTGCTTGCAAGACCAAGGATAGGGTATGCAAGGTCATTGTAGACAGTGGTAGCATGGATAATCTCATTTCTACAGAGATGGTAGAGAAGCTGGAGCTGGAGACGATTGATCATCCAAGCCCATACAGAATTTCATGGCTACAAAAAGGACACCAGGTAACTGTCACTAAACAATGTTCAGTTGAATTCAAGATAGGGGGATATAATGATAAGATATTATTTGATGTCATTCCCATGTATGTTTGTCATCTATTGTTGGATAGACCATGGAAATATGACAGGAATGTGATTCATGATGGGAGAATGAACACATACACCCTAGAGAAGAATGGGAGGACACAAATGTTGCTTCCAATTAAGGATAAGGAGGTGAAACCGGAAGTAAGCAACACAGTACTTCTCATGAGTGGGAAGGAACTTCTTACAGAGGTTAAGAAGAAGGAAGATCCACAATTATTTTTGGTTAGGAAACCAAAGATTGTTTTGACCAGCACAAGAGTGGATGATTTACCAGAAGAAATTCAGGAACTGCTGGAAGAGTTTGCTGATATAGTAGTGGAAGAATTACCTCGTTCGTTACCACCGATCAAGAGTGTGAGTCATCACATTGATCTCATACCAGGAGCCAATTTTCTGACCAAAGCCCCGTACAGATTAACGCCGCAAGAGAATGAAGAGGTTAAGAGGCAATTCCAGGGGTTGTTGGACAAAGGTTTAGTCAAGGAAAGCTTGAGTCCATGTGTTGTTCCAACAGTACTCAGTCCGAAGAAAGACGGAGGCTGGAGGATGTGTACTGACTCAAGGGCAATTAATAAGATAACCATCAGGTACATATTTCCATTGCCAAGGATGGATGATCTTATGGATTTCTTAAGTGGAGCAAAGTATTTTTCAAAGATTGATTTGAAAAGCGGTTATCATCAAATCCGCATGAGAGAAGGTGATGAGTGGAAGACTGCATTCAAAACCAACGAAGGGTTGTATGAATGGCTTGTTATTCCGTTTGGCTTAACAAATGCATCGAGTACCTTTATGAGGTTGATGAACGAAGTCCTGAGGGAGTTCATCGAAAAATTTGTCATTGTGTATTTGGATGACATACTGATTTTCAGTAAATCAGTGGCAGAACACTTGAAGCATTTGGCTATAGTGATGCAGAGGTTACAGCAGAAGAAGTTGTTGATAAATATGAAGAAGTCCTCATTCATGAAGATAGAGCTCATTTACTTGGGATTCGTTATTTCTGCAAATGAGTTGAGGATGGATCCAGATAAAGTGGAGGTAATCAAGAATTGGCCATCACCGAAGAATATCTTTGAGGTGAGAAGTTTTCACGAATTGGCTAGTTTCTACCGAAAATTCATTAATAATTTTAGTGGAATTAGCGCAGCGATGCTGGATACAGTGAAGAAAAGACACAAGTATTTTCATTGGATAGAAGAGGCTGAGAAGAGTTTTAATCTGTTGAAGAGGAAGATTACGGAACAACGAGTTTTGGTGTTGCCGGATTTCCGAAAGACATTTCAAGTGAAATACGATGCAAGTGGGTTTGCAATCGAGGTAGTCTTGAGTCAAGAAGGGAGGCCAATAGCATACTTTAGCGAGAAGCTGAATGAAGTGAAAGTGAAATACTCCACTTATGATAAGGAGTTTTATGCTATCATACAGGCATTAAAGAAATGGAGGCATTACTTGATCCTGAAAGAGTTCGTCTTGTATAGTGACAATTATGCATTGCAGTTTGTGACTCAACAGGAAAAGTTGAATCATAGGCATGTCAAATGGGTTGAGTATATGCAGAATTTCACATTTTTTATTAAACATGTTTCTAGTACTACTAACAAAGTTGTTGATGCTTTGAGCAGGAAGTGTTTGTTATTGCAGGAGTTCAAAGTCAAAACATTGGGTTTTGATGATCTCAGGGACATGTACGCAGATGATCAGGATTTTAAAGAGGCGTATGAAGCAACTGAGAATCCAGTTCTCAGAGACAGAAGCCAATGGGCCGAATACATGATCTAGGAGGGATTATTGTTTAAGGGTAATCAGTTGTGTATTCTGAAATGCTCCATGAGGGAGAATATGTTGAAGGAGAAACACAGTGGAGGATTGGCAGGGCATTGTGGTCATGAAAATACATTTGCAAAGCTGAGTGAGTCATATTTTTGGCCGAGAATGCAAGTAGATGTCAAGAAATTCGTGGACAGATGTAGAGTTTTCCAGCATTCGAAGGGAAGGAGACAAAATGCGGGTTTTTATCAACCATTGCCCATACCTGAGAGGCCGTGGGATGCAATTAGCATGGATTTCATATTGGGGTTGCCAAGAATGCAAAGAGGTTGTGATTCAATCTTTGTGGTGGTGGATAGATTTTCCAAGATGGCACACTTCATTCCATGTCAAAATACTAGTGACGCAACTCACATTGCGAATCTGTTTTTCAAAGAGGTCATTCGACTTCACAGTTTGCCAAGAAGTATAGTTTCGGATAGAGACACGAAGTTCATAGGGCATTTTTGGAGGACCTTATGGAAGAAGCTGGGAGCTAACTTGTTGTTTAGTTCAGTGTATCATCCTTAGACGGATGGACAGATAGAAGTGGTAAACAGAAGTCTGGGAGACTTGCTGAGAAGCCTGGTGACAGAGCACCCCAGCCAATGGGACCACATATTACCACAGGCAGAGTTTGTGTATAATGAATCAGTAAACAGGAGCACAGGGAAGAGTCCATTTCAGGTTGTATATGGCATGCAATCGAGAGGAATTTCTGAGCTGAGGGATTCAGAACAGACTGCAACTAGGAGCACTAGTGCAGAAGAATTCATAGAGGCGATGAAAGAACTTCACAGCAAGGTGAAGGAGCGACTACATAATTCAATCCAGGAATACAAGTGCAGAGCAGATCAACACGGAAGACAACTTTAGTTTGAGGTTGGTGACTTGGTTCTGGCACATTTGAGAAAGGAAAGGTTCCCAAGAGGAACATATAATAAATTGAATATGAAGAAAATCGGGCCATGTAGGCTCTTGAAGAAATTTGGGGCGAATGCTTATGAGATTGAATTACCCGATGGGATCGGAATTTCTCCGATATTCAATATATCAGATTTGTACCCATATAAACCTGAAGAAGCAGGAAATGAGCAGCCAGTGATTCAGTGGCGAAAGCAGATGCCAGCTGCAAATAAGCCGCAGATGGAGCGCATACTAGATAAAAGAAATTGTAAGAAGACCAGGAGGAAAGAATACTTTAAGTATTTGGTCAAATAGAAAGGCCATCCAGTTGAAGATGCCAGCTGGGAGAGCGAAGCAGAGATACAGAGGCATGGACACACAGTGCGTGAGTTCATGGACGGGAGCCCATGAAATTTTTCAAGCGAGGGAGTATGATGCAGGAGCATCGTCAACATCAAGCGAGCCAGCGCAGAGGCATTGGACAGCTGGACAAGCCTCCCACAAATTTTTGAGATTTCCTTGAAGTTGATGCGCCAACCTTAAATGAGAAAATTAAATGAAGGCACACTTGTATATTGTAAACGGACCTTGAGCGATTTGCTCTCGTTCTTAGTAGGTAGAAGGCATTTATGGTAGTTAATGTAAGTAGGTAGGATTGAATGTGTAGATTAGACGGTTTTAGAGCGCAAGAGGGAAACGGGATATAGACACCCTCATTGTGTATTGTAACATTATTGAAGAGCATAGTAGAGAAGTAGAGAGTTGTGTAAGAACACCCATGTACAGACATTTGAATTAATAGAAAAATCTTTGATTCAAATTCATGGTGTCGTGTTTGTTCTTTGTGTATGTATGTTGATTGATATACTCATGAGTGTTTGCTTCCCGTTATACATTTTCTTTTATGCTGTGTATGAATGATTTCTTGTTAAAAGTTTGAAATCTGAGGGAGAGAGAGAGAGTAAGGGAAATTAGTTTCAATTGTTTCTCTATCTGAGCTAGAGTTCCTGCAAAGAGTGCAATTGAAGTGTCCACAAGGAGTGCGTTGACAAAGGGCTCAGATAGTTTAACCTTTGTTCTAAATTCCCAAAAGTGTAGTTGGGCATAGGAGCCGTGTAAGGAGTGCGCAGGCCGAGCAAAGTCTCAGGGTTGTGGACCTGAGTGAAGAATTCAGAGACTGTTGTTGCAGGAGTGCGCAAGGTCGAAGGAAATTCAGCACTTGGAAGTGTCTGAAGGTTGCTGCAAGGAGTGCGTGCAAGAGTCTTTTCTGAGACTCGGAGTTACAAGGAAGCTCAGGAGGTATAGGACCTTCGAGTAATAACCAAATAAAAGCACAAGAAGTTTGTGTCATGGAGTGTTTAGCAGGCGTCATAATTTTGCGCCGCTGGAGGACGAGTTCCTTGGAGAGAAGCACCTTGGTTAACTGTGCAAAGATTCTCAAAGGGAGAACGGACGGTCGGAATTCTCCGAGGAGGATTCACGAAATCCTGTGAGTCGTTAGATCCCGTAGAGAAGCAAGGGAGATACGACAAATATTTCCTAAAGGCTGAAAGCTCAGGAGGGGCAGGACCGTAGATCTAAGCCACGAGGGTTGGTGGATCTATGCGTGGAATTTCATATCGGGTTTTCGTGGGTTGAAGTCCCTTGAACTTTGCAACGGGAGTCACGATATCTCGAAACGTGATATCCCGATAGCTAAGTGGAATTGTGTGGCCCACGGAGGAGTCGGCGAGTGGACAGCTGGCACGCTATTTCGTAGTTTCGTGGAGAGTAAAGTCCTGAAACATCTGCTTTAGGATTTGCGATATTGCGAAGTCCAAATTTCCAATGAGGTGACGGGCGTTGAAAAGTCAACTTGCACGTGTATCGAAGGATCGACATATCAGGATTCGCGAGTCGAGGAAACAAGTTACTCGATATCGTGATCGTCGAAATCGAGATAAGGAAAATTTCGATAAGAAAAGGAAAAGGTCAGCGTTGACTTGTATCGGGTTTCGGGGATTTGAGAGACAAATGTTCGACCATAGGATTCGTGAAGGCACGAATTCCGATCTTCGAAGTGTAAAGAGGGGATCCCGTGAGAATTGTTGTGGGTGTAGGTTTCCCGATAGGGAAATAGAGGAGCATTAGAGTTCTTCGAGCCGTGGAAAAGGAAAGATCTTGTGTTGATGTGGACCTTCCGACCTGCGGGTTGTGAACGGAGCGTGCGCCGGCATCACGTGGCAATAGCGACGAAAGTTTGTCGCAATTTGCCACGCTTTTGCATCGCACATACAACATCTGCGTCGTAAGTTTGGTCTTGTAATAAATTTTCATCGCTATTGCCACACTTTTTCATCCCAAGTTGCCATAGTTTTGCATTGTACATAAAGCATCTGCGTCGTAAGTTTTTGTCTTGGCATAAATTTTCGTCGCTATTTCCATGGTGTTTCATCATAATGGCCACGAAGTTTCGTCTAAATTGCGACGATGCATAAGCTTAACCTATCTTGATGGTGATGACACGTGGCGAGCTAATTTCGTCATTTTTCCACGAACACCTAGTTCGTGGATATAGCGACGAAAAAATAGCGATGAAAAAAAGTCTTGGCTTTTGTGGAAATTGCGACGGATAAGTATGGCAATAGCAACGAAAAACCATCGCAAATTTGGTCATATGTACTAGTAATGTTTTTCTTTTGTGGTGAGAGTTGATATTGTATGATAAATTTTCCCCTTATACATTTCGCTCCAAGGCTATACTATATTAAGATTTTCATTTGTGAGTAAGTTTATCACTCAATTCGAGGGGGTAGCAGTGTTTCTTTTCTATTGTCTATCGATCTCGAAACTCGTAACACGTCGGGGCTCCTTCCTCATCCACCCATGGTCAAAATCCTTATCGTCAAAGGCTAAACCCTCTGCAAAAATTCTCGCTTTAGTTTCAAGTCTGTGTAGAGGGTGTTACACATGTGGCCCTTGTATAGAGGATTATTGTGTAAGGAATATAACCCTCATTTTTTTAGGCCTATTGTGTAGACCCTGTGTAAATCCATGGCCAAATAGTCCTATACTTTCATTCCTCTATTTGACCGAAATATTTGAAGCTTCAATTACTTAAAGGAATTGTTACAATATTTGATTAATTTTCACTCTGTATATGTAATGGCACTCTGCATTTTTATATGGCATGGTGCAAGAAAACAATTTTTCGTTGCAATTAACAATAATGATCCTTTGTATGTACTTACTATTTATAGAATATCTCTGTTGGGAAAATGAATGTTCTATGTCATTGTTAGAACACCCATGATCATTTGACAACGTCCTCTATTGCTTGCTACTGTCCAAATCTGTCCATATAGAATTAAGAACCCTCGCTTTTGACAACTTTGGTTTTAAAACACGGTTCCTTGTTTTATTTTAGACTATGACTGATACTTGCATGCATTTTCTTGTCTTATTACAGGCTAAACTTGATACTTGCATACATTGCCACATCCCCAATAAAAGTCGAGGCCATAAATTCACAAGGTTTTTAATACATTTTGCGTAATATTTAATTTATGGATTAGGTTATTACTCAAAATCGCATCTTTGCATCAATATAAATTATTTCTTAATTTCATACTTGCCGCAAGCATCACTCTTGTCAAAATCTCCATCTTGTGTATTATGAAAGCTAATTCCTGTTTAATTACTAGTCTCATCACATTATTCTTTTTGTCTCTTCGTATGGGGTTTCCTTTTGAAATTTTCTTTGAAGTAATATTTACGGAATCATTAAAACCCTTCTCTCATTTAAAGTTTGTATTAAATATGCTCTCTGTAATTTATAAACTACAGAGTATCAAGTTACAAAACTTAATTTAGAATTTTGTTTATTCTTATTACTTTCGTAATTCAAAATTTCTCATATATGAAAATTGATGATGGATCCCTTTGTCTTGCGAGGGAACCCATCAGATGGATTTCGCACCAACTTCCCCTCCTAGGTCGTGGATTGACTACTTCGCAATGCAACATTGACCCTCTAATAATCAATCATGATTCAGATAAGTATTCTTTGACTTGTTTATTTATCTTATTCTTTAATGTTTTTTCAATAGTAAATTACTAATAATATTCCATTACTCCTTTGCAGGTTGGGAGAAAAGATCGTGCACTTGGTGGAGAATATTGGCATGTCCATGAAAGGTATTCAAGTTCCATATTTCTTCCACCAATCCATGCGCACTCGCAGACAATTCATGTAGTCTTTTAAATCTCTGTTTAGACTAGCTATGGAGTTCTTATGTCTAAGGAACTCAAACTCTAACATTTTGGTCAACGACCTATTGACTGTAATCAATATGTATATATTTTTTCAAGAAATTAGTGATCTATTGTATCAGATATCTTTCCTTTATAATTGATACAAAAAAAACATCTATTGGGACTGATATTCTTTGTATTTAGTATAATAGCAGAAATACAATACAGTTCACACACACACACACACACACACAACATTTAATAACATACCACTATAGGTATTATTACATAGTGGCAACCACACAAAATTGATATGGCTATACAATTTACTTCAACAGAATTTTTCTTATAAGTATAGTACTATAAAGTATGGAATCAACTGTATAATATCAATAATAAAACATTAACGGTATAACATCAACAACTTGAATACATAGTTGAGATACATATATGAAAAATTGATGTTGGGAAAACAAATGGAACATCCACGTTCCACCAATCCGTAGAAACAGAACAACCACGCTCACTTGTCCTGATCACCCCCTATCCTAACCATGACTCCATAAGGGAAAACTGAATTACACTCCTTAGCCAATGTCTTCTTCAACAATTTAGAAAATGCTTTGCCTCACACCAGATGTTCTCATAACAACAAAACAATTTCTCAATCCCAACATACTAAGCAGCATCCTCCCTCCCACATATGTTGTATATATCTTGTGCCTAGGTCTTTCCATTCCTTTCCCTCCTTGGGGAAATCTGCAGCTTTACAAATCTCTAATTTTTAGGGGCTTCCAGTGGTCAAATTCAACTTTTTTCACTTGTAAAAATCAGCTCTGAGTTAACTCAAACATGTTCCCCACTCATGGAGTCATAGTCAACTATTTTTAACCCGGTTGTTCCATTTGTCTTCCAGCATTTAATTTATTAAAAAGTCTGTCTGATACATGTGTCCAATAAAAGAGGACAGTTGGGCAAGTCAAATCTTTTCCCAACAGCCATAAAATAACAATTACATAATCCAAAATTCTAAATTCAGATTTTCCATAAATGGAAACTTATTTCTAAATTTGGATTTTCCATAAATGGAAATTTATTTCTAAATTCAACTTGGAATTCAATTTCTAATAATTTGAGGATATCACATCTTGTCCCCCTTAAGTACAAAATTGTCCTCAGTGTTCAACCATTTCTCGGAACATGATTGGATAATATTTCTACATATCTTCTTCCAATTCCCAAGTGGCCTCCTCCAGACAAAAGTGCTTCCATTGTACTTTGACCTGGGCGATGGCTATGTTCCGAAGTATTGTTTCTTTCTTGTCTAGAATGCACAGAGGTTCCTCTTAGAACTCGCCTTTTGGTTCCACCTACATCATGTTCCAATCAATGATGTGAGTAGAATCATGAATATATCTTTTCAATAACGAAACATGAAAAACATTATGAACTTTTAAATTTGCAGGAAGTGTCAGTTGATATGTCACGGGTCCGATTCGAGTTAAAATCTCAAAGGGGCCACAAAATCTTGGCACCAACTTGGAACAGCTTCCTAGCTTTAGAGAGATTCTTCTTGCTTTGTCTTTTAGATATACATGTTCCCCAATTTTGAATTCCTGATGTCTTCTTTTTAAATATGCATAGTTTTTTTGTCGGTCTTGTGCCTCTTTCAAGTTCTGTTGTACCCTTTTTACCATTCTTTCCATTTCCTGTAGCATTTATGCTCCCACCATAATCTTGTCAACTGGATTATCCCAACTAATTGGGGTTGTGCATTTCCTTCTGTATAATACTTCGAAGGGACTCATCTTAGTTGATGCATGATAACCATTGTTGTAATCGAACTCAACTAAGTGCAGATACTATTCCCTCTTAGTTGGTTTTGTCCTTACGTACATTCGCAACATGTCTTCGATAATTTTATTTGTTCATTTAGTCTGTCCATTTGTTTTCAGATGGTAACTTATGCTAAAATTCAAATTAGTATTCAAACCTGCAAACCATTTTTTCCAAAAATTGGATGTAAATTTGACATCTCTATCTGAAATCACCATTTTAGGAATTCCATGCAACCTAAAAATTTCTTTCATAAAAATTTCAGCGATATTAATCGCTTTGTAAGTAGATTTCATAGGTATAAAATGTGCATATTTACTTAGTTTATTAATCACTACCATAATTGAGTCATTTTTTCTTTGAGTCTTAGGCAAACCTATGATGAAGTCCATCGAAATAATTTCTCACTTCCATTCAAGTATAGGCAAAGGTTGTAACAAACATGTCGGATGTTGATGCTCAGGCTTTACCTGTTGACAATCTAAACATTTAGACAAATATTCAGATGTTTCATTTTTCATGTTGGGCCAATAAAACAGTTTCCTTAAGGCTGTTATCATTTTTTGGTATCCTGGATGACCAGAATACGAATTTTTGTGTAGCTCGTCAAGAATTATCGTCTTTAAATCAGCAGATTTAGGTACGTATAACCTGTCTTTGAATCTCAACAACCCATTTTTAACTATATTTAGATATGTTTTGTTCATATTTTCTTCATTTCCTTGCAATTTTGTTGTTGTTTTGATGTAATATTCATCATTAATGCTTACATATTTGATTCTTTGTTCGATATTATTTTCTTCTTTGCTGATAATTACTTCATAGAGTCCACTAGTCATCCAACTTAGTGCATCTGCAACTTTGTTTTCCTTACCCTTGATGTGTCATACTTCAAAATCGAACTCACTTAAAAAGGACAACCATCCTGCTTGTCTTGCATTGAGATCTAGTTGACTGAACAAATGCTTTACATCACTGTTGTCGGTTAGTAACATAAATTTCCTTCCCATTAAATAGTGTCACCACATTTTTAATGCATGAATCACAGTTGCTAATTCTAAATCGTGAGTTACATAGTTTCGTTCATGTTATTTCAATTTACACTATTCATAACAGATAATGTGTATGTCTTGTATTAGCACACCTCCTAATCCATTTTTACTCTCATATACACAAACTGTAAAGTATTTATCTAGATCTACTACCTTTAGGATAGGTGCTAAAGTTAATAGTCCTTTTAGATTATCAAAATTGTCTTAACACTTTTGTGACTAGTTAAACTTTATTCCCTTTTTCTGTAGTGATGTAATCAGATATGCAATCCTGGAAAACCCTTCGATGAACCTTTGGTAATAAGCGGTGATCCCCATAAATGAACGTATGTCTGATACATCTTTAGGAATAGGCCATTCCATGATGGATTTAATATTTTATGGGTCCACTGCAATACCATCTTTTGATATTACATGCCCTAAATACTATATCTTTCTTTGGTAGAAATCACACTTATCAAACTGATGCAGGAGCATCACAAGAAGGCGCAAGTGGAAGACAACTAGATATGCACTAGCGTGCATTTTGAAGACATTTAAATTTCAAAACAAGAACATTAATGTAATATCTGGAAAGGATATGTTTGCTTTTATGGTTTGGGGATTGTAACGCAGATCTTGAGTGTTTTCTCTCATCTGTCGGTTGAATGCATTTAATGTAATAAATGTAAAGTAGTTCTAGTCTTTAATTTCAATAAGATAGTTTAGAGTGGTAGGAGGGAAAACTCTAGAAAGCTCCCTCGTATGTATTGTATTGTATGATCATTCTCATTGTGATTAAGTGGTAGAGCAAGAGAGCATAGGAGAGCAAAGAAGAATAAAGATTGTAGAAGTTGTATGAGAAAATAGTTGTTTCTATTGAAACCATGTATAGAAGCACTTGAATTAATATAAGAATGATTTGATCCAATTTTATGGTGTGTTATGGTTATTGATTGCATCTATTGAATGTTATGTTTACAGTTTGCTTATATACCCTGTTGTGCATTTGTTACAATGTTGTGAATATGCTCACGATTTCATGTTGAATGTACAAAGTATGTGAGAGGGGGAGTATAGGTTTCAATTTCTACTCATCCTAAGAATTCCTGCAAGGAGTGCAGTGAAGGTCCGTAGGGAGTGCGTTGACAAGACTCTGAGTTTCACCTCAGAAAAGATCAAGAGAGACAGAGTTGATCTTATACTAGCAGAAGTGTAAGTATAGTACAAAGTCGTGCAAGGTGTGCGTAGGCTGAGAAGAGTCTTAGAATTTTCCAACCCAAGTGAGAGGTTGAAGAAATTTTGTCGCAAGGAATGCACAGAGTTGGGGTGTTTGGATAACCAGAAGATATTGTGAAAGTCGCAAGGAGTGCATGTAGGGTTTTTTAGAATCCTTGAGTTGCAGCAAGAATCAAGCTTAGGAAGGATAGAGACTTAGAAAATTTCCAAGGAAGAATGAGGGTCGAAGTCACCTCGTGAAAATCAAGCTCAAGAGAGATAGCAACCGCCAGATATGAAGGGACAAGAGCCGTCGATTTGGCGCTTTGAATATTGGTATTTTGGGAGTCGGAAGAGTGTGGAGGAAGCTTTTTTCAGGAATCACGAGTCACAAAATATAGATAAGTGAAAGAGGAATCTGGAGCGTTGGATCACGGGAGATGAGGACCGTCAATCCGCCATAGAGTCATCGCGGGTTCGTATTTTAGGAAAAGGGAGAGAACTGTTTCGCAACATCCTGATACGTGAAATCCCGACGCGCTCAGAGTTGGGCCCCAGGTTCGTCTTGAGGTCACATGATTAAATAAATTAAGGGAGAATCTAGAGACCATTAACCCATTTCGGGGCTTCGGGAATCGGAGAAGTCAGGCTGCTTTGCAACGGAAGTCCCGACATCACGAAAAGTGACACGCCTTTTGTGGGGTTAAGGTTGTGGTCATGTCGGTGGTCACGTGGAGTGGAGGTTCATGTATAACGCTTGTTCACGTAGGCATAACTTCTAAAAGGATACTTGTGGTTACATATGCATTGAAGGTTCCAGTGGGAATGGAAGGAGCCATTTCATCTCAGAGGAATTGAAGATCCATAGACCAGGAGGTCAGCAAACCCTGTTGAGGTGGGGCACTGCATCAGGTGGTATTAGAGATGACAAATTTTGTTTTATCTAGAGGGAAGGCAGAAGACAGTTTTGATTTGAATTCTGTGTGGACAGATTGAAACAATGCCACCAAGAATACGTCAAGAGAGAATTATGCTCGATCCATCCATGGAGAGGGAAATGAGATAAATTCGTGCTCGGTTAGATGCTATGGAGACAACACAGAGGTGAACATCAGACGTTGGAGATATCAGTGAGGCCGAAAGTGAGAATGAGGTTGGAGATGAAGAATAATTTGTATCCAAAGATGTTGCAGAAGAACGTCTATTCAGAGCTATTGAAAGAATAGGTTTTAGATAATAAAAAAATGGACATCCTGATGTATGAAAGCAATTTAGACATTGAGGAGATGCTAGATTGGTTTAGAGCTCTAGATAAATACTTTGATTATGAAGATATAGAAGAAGATAATAAATTTAATCACATTGTCACTAGACTAAAAGGACATGCAGCACTGTGGTGGGATGCACTACAGGCTGACAGGCGTTGCAAAGGAAAACAAAGAATCAAAAGCTAGGATAGGATGGTCACCAAGATGAAAGCCAAATTTATACTCAGGGATTATCAAATCAATCTGTTTCAAAGAATGCAGAATTTGAGACAGAAAGGGATGATAGTGAAGGAATACATTGAGGAGTTTTACAGGATAAAAATTAGAGTTGTTCATC
Organism: Picea glauca; assembly: GCA_000966675.3. NCBI lineage: Eukaryota > Viridiplantae > Streptophyta > Pinopsida > Pinales > Pinaceae > Picea > Picea glauca. The sequence goes on along the minus strand of JZKD02S0974698.1, from coordinate 39,921 downwards.
GCGAAAGTGATGATGAAAAGGTCTCCAGATATATGAATGGCCTGAGATACGAGATTCAGGATGAGATGATAATGGTGACAATCAGAAATGTGGAAGATTCTTATTAGGTTGTTCTGAAGGTTGAAGAAAAATTGGCCCGAAAGCAAGGTCAAAGGAGTAGAGGTAGAAGTCAGAGCAGAGGCAAAGAAGTTTCCCAAGACAGAGTACAGAAGCCCAGGGATGAAGAAAAGAAACCTCATAATCACCCAGAAAAGGGAGGAAGTTCACAAGGAAGAAAATATGCCAATAGGAACACTTTTCCTTGAGCAAGAGGAAGAGGAAGAGGCAGAGGAGGTGAAATAAAGTGTTTTGTCTGTGGAAATATCGGACACAAGTATTGGGAATTCCCTAATAGAAAAATATATGGAGGAGGTGAAGCTCACATTATAGAAGAGCTAAGGTGAAATTTTGAGGCAGAAGACAGAGAAGGCGGAAGATCCTTAATGATGAGGAAAATTCTCTTGAAGCCAGAGAAGGAGATGGAGAATCCAGTCCATAGGAAAAATTTATTTAGGATTGCTTGCAAGACCAAGGATAGGGTATGCAAGGTGATAATTGATAGTGGAAGCACAGATAATTTAGTATCCACGGAGATGGTGAAAAAGCTAGAATTGGAGACAGTTGCACATCCAATCCCTTACAAAGCTTCATGGTTGAAAAAAGGACATCAGGTAACAATCACTAAACAATGTTTAGTTGAATTTAAGATAGGGGGATACGGGGATGAGATTTTATGTGATGTTATTCCCATGCATGTTTGTCATCTTTTGTTGGGGAGGTCGTGGCAATATGACAAAAATTTTATTCATGGCGGAAGAAAGAACACATACACCTTGGAGAAGAATGGTAGGATGCATATGTTGCTTCCAATTGAAGACAAGAAGGTCAAAAAAGAAACAAGCAATACTATACTTCTCATAAGTGGGAAGGAACTTCTTGATGAAGTCAATAAAGAAGAAGAAACGCAGTTTGTTGTGGTGAGAAAACCTAGAGTCATCTTGACCAGTACTTCAATAGATGATCTACCTAAGGAAATTCAAGAACTGCTGGAGAATTTCGTTGATATGGTGGTGGACGATTTACCTTGTTCGTTGTCGCCCATCAAAAGTATAATCCATCACATTGACCTTATACCAGGAGCGAGTTTGCCAAACAAAGAAGCGTATAGATTGACGTCGCAGGAGATTGTAGAATTCAAGAAGCAAGTCTAGGATTTGATGGAAAAAGGGTTGATTAGAGAAAACTTGAGTCCATGTGTTGTGCCAACAATGTTAAGTCCAAAGAAGTATGGTGGATGGAGGATGTGTACAGACTCGAGGGATATAAACAAAATCACCATCAAGTATAGATTTCCTTTACCCAGGATGGATGACTTGATGGATTACTTGAGGGAAGCAAAGTTTTTTTCAAAAATTGATTTAAAGAGCGGATATCAACATATCAGAATGAGGGAAGGTGATGAATGGAAGGCAGCATTCAAGACAAATGAAGGGTTGTATGAATGGATTGTCATGTCATTTGGCTTGACAAATGCGCCAAGTACTTTTATGAGATTAATGAACGAAGTCTTGAAAGATTTCATTGGAAAAATTGTAATTGTGTATCTTGATGATATACTGATCTTCAGTAAGACTGAGGAAGAACACTTGAGACATTTAACTCTAGTAATGAGGTTGCAACAAGAGAAGTTGTTGATAAATCTGAAGAAGTCATCTTTCATGAAGACAAAACTCATTTATTTGGGTTTTGTGATCTCTTTGAATGAGTTGAAGATGGATCTGAAGAAGGTAAAAGTGATCATAGAATGGCCATCGCCAAGGAATATATTTGAAGTCAGAAGCTTCCATGGACTAGCCAGTTTTTATAGGAAGTTCATCGAAAATTTTAGTGGGATTAGTGCACCAATGATGGACACAGTCAAGAAAAGACATAAATCTTTTCATTGGACAGAAGAAGCGGAGAAAAGTTTCGAGTTATTGAAGGAGAATATAACTGAACAACTAGTTCTGGTTCTGCCATATTTCAGTAAAACATTTCAAACAATGTTAAATATGCTACATAGGACCACGAAGAAAACATGCGGGAGGAATACCCGTAAATTTTTTACAATTTTGAAGAAAACAAAATATAAGAATGAAAAACTCCATTTTGAGCAGTTAGAGCTCCAAAACCACATATCAAAGTCCTATCCAACCTACACTAGGGGCCCTAATAAAATAATGGTACAACCCAATGGACTGAGAACAGTGAAGGGGGTACATTCCTTGGGTCAGTGGGTTGAGAGGAATAGAAGATTTTGGTTGGAACTACTGCTGGAGTTATAAAATTGTAGAATTTTTATTTCTTAGTATTATGATGTAAATTTGTGCATGTATATCAGCATAGTGTGCATCGAGGATGGTGAACAATTGTAGAGGAGGGGGATTGTAATATCCCCACTATAATCCCCAGTTTAATTAATGTTTAACGTGGATATAATGTATGGTTGTGGCCAAGTGATGTATACGCGAATTGTATTTCTGAATTTTAAAATAAAATGTGATGCCAACTGCTAGGGAACATGGATAGATATGGGGGATGATCAATCTACAAGAGAGGGGAATTTCTAGGAGTTTCTAAGAGGGGTCTGAGGGGGAATTACCCATGTCTATTAATTCAACCCACTTTCTAAAATTTATATTGGTATATGAACCTTGTATTTTTTATTGAGTGTTCACAAAGTCAATCATTTAATACATGTAAGAGGGTGGTTGTGAGAAGTCACATCCCATGGTTATTGGGAGAATGGGAGCTGAGTACAATCAACTTGGGAAAGTATGTAATTCAATAAAGTAAGCCAAAGAGAGGAATTATGTATGGGAATTTACAATATTTTTAGATAGTCATGTTTTTTATGAACAACAAGCAAAGAACATGGAAGAAGATATTTGGAGATGGAGAAACCATGTAGGGAGAATTATGGAGCATATTTGGAGTAGAACACTAAAGATCCAGGTTCTCAGGCCAGAAGAGTGAAATCCTGTGTGAGTTTCACTTTAACAAGTGATTGTTGTTCTTTTCCTGGTAGCTTTCCTAGCAATGAGCTCCCTTGAGTTTCCCAGTAGTGAGATTCATGGTTATCTATGCCAAAAGAGACCCTGATAAACGAATGGGATGTAGTATCGACTAAGATCAATGGAGGGTTGCATTCCTTGGTTTGGGCAGGTCAAGAAGAAGAGATCTAGTGGAAAATCAGGATAGTTGTAGGAGAATACCAGTGGGTTGTGAGATTCTTTGAGCTATGAGTGGACAATGAAAGACCACCCTCTTTCATGGATTTGTATCCCCAGCTCGGGGTCGAATTTTTGTTGAGATTTGGAAAAACAAGTTTATGATTAGGTGGAACGCCTGTCCCAGGCAGCTGGTTGCACAACCACTTTTAAAAGATAAGTGTTTTATCTTGTTTTTGTGTTATTTTATGAGCTTAATGGTTGTGCATTCACTTTGTGTTTAATAAGGATTTATATGTTGTTGTGTTGAGTGATTAAACTGCATTCATGTCGATTGTAGCATGTTGTAGATGCATCTAGTTCATGGTATCAACAATGGTTAAAATTTTGTGTTTTCCTGTAGCTGATACAAGATTAGTTAGTAGAAAAATTTTAGTTTATGAGTTTTTCCGCGCGTAATGGACCTCAGTTGGGTTGGGGAATGTTATAGATTTAGATAATGAATCATGATGCTTTGGAGTTATTTTTTTTTCCTCGTCTCACCTTGGTGGTCATTATCATTTTCTAGTCAAGTGTTGTCACACTTGGGAAAAATTGTATTATTAGGGGGGCTTAATGGGGGAAATGTGTCTATATCCCTTATCATAAATAACACATTCCATCTCTCACCTATCTGTTGTCCTTTATTTTGGGATAGGAATTACATGTACCCCAAAAAGGTATGTTCCTCATAATCCCATGAAAATAAGGGGATAGAAAGCATGAGGATGGTGCAGCTTTATTTAAAATATATATATATATAGAAAGAAAAAGGCCCAATTTAAAATGCAAGGGAAAGAAACAAACAAGAAAAACAAAGTATAAAAAAAGAAATAAAAGAAAGAAGCATAAGCTCTACCCCCTCGCTAAGAGGCCATCAACCCAAATCCTATGCAATGAATGCATATCTTATGAAAGGACTTAGCAAATCAAATGTTAAAAGCCAAAAAGGGTTAAAGTTATAAATAAAAAGGAAAGCATGGGTTTGGAAAGACACGGTGTTAAGGAAAGGGTATCTCATTGCCTAAGCACTCCCTCTAAAAAGGCGCTCATGAAAATGAAAATTATACATGATCTTGCATGTCAATGTCATCCACCCCATGAAGTAAACCCCAATCCATACCACAACCATTGCACATACTCCTTGATGGGTTCCCTAGGAAATTATCTCTTGGTCTGGGTACTAGCACACCTAATAGGGGGTAATAATGACCCTCCGTTACGTAGACTTGGAAAATTGCATAATTTTATGAGCTAGTGTGAAGTTTGAAAAGGATATTATGTGAGATATATATAATGGATTTTTCATTAACATGACTCACTTTATATGTTGTGTTTGGGTTGTGTACTTTGCCTCTAGTCTTCTTGATGCCTCTTGGATCACGTGAGCCCCCTCCTTGGATAATGATTGCACATGATTGATGACATTTGGATCCTTTGGAGGATGATTGAGGGGATATTACCCCACTTGTATGGAGGCCATCCCCATCATTTGAGGGAGGATGTTTGGCATTCCTAGGAGGATGTTGGAGGTTTTGATCACATGGCTTTAATCATGAGACCCCCCTAGCATATGTGGACATGACCTTAAGGTCATTGATGATGGGACATTCCATGTAGAGGATGATTGATTGATGGGATGTTTCACCTTTTGAGGAGGACAATGCACTTGGAGAGATAATGTGGCACCTTTTGATGACATCACACCCTTTGGAGGCTTTGAGGCACCCTTGGAGATGAAATGTTGCACCCTTGGAGATGAAATGTTGAGTGAGACGATTTCATCTTTGATCTAGGTTACTTCATCTTGGAGGCATCTATGGGGGTCTTAGATACCTATCCACTCTTATATCATGGATTATTTATGTATTGTTGCCTTATATCGAGGGTTTATGAGAGATAAAGGAATTTTTTTTGTTGTTAAGGATTGTATTGTGTGAGAAGGGTGTTATAACTCTCATATAAATAAGAGAAGCACTTCTCACTTTCGACTCATTGCTACTTGTGGAGATATATCACTCTTGTCTACTTCTACTTGTTCTCTTTCATGAAGAATTCTATGGGTGGTTAACTAGGGCAGCTTCTTTGGGAGTTATGCTTGTGGATATTTTACTACTTTGATGACATGGAAATCAGGGTTTTGATGGATAGTAGATGTTTTGAGTAAATGTTCTTTTTTCATCTTGTATTTTTTTTTAATCATGTATTTTTAGATTGATGTTGTTTCTCTAGTGGTAGTTTTTCATCCTCTTGGATAATTTTTGAACAAACCCTTTTATCAAAATCCTTGGAAGGTTTACTAGTGGAAGAATATTTCCTTGTATTATCCCCCCAACATTTTAGGAGGATTCCTTAGGGTTAGTAGTGGACAACCTCTGAGCCTCACCCTAAAATAATCCACTTTATTCTCTCAAAGAAGGATCTATTTTTTATCCTATTTGCCCAAAATAATTGGAACTAATCTTTGTATCCATAACAGTCAATCATTATTGCTGAAATTTATTATTTTAAGGTTGTGGTTAGGATTTATTTGTTGCAAAATTCTATTTTCAGCAACAAAGAAATAAAACGTCTAGGGTTTTAGGGCTAATTTTCATAGCTGTTTTTTTTTATTTTGTTGGTAAATAAAACCCTAATTTAACCTAATATTTATTCCTATAATTCACATGATCATTTTATGATCAAAGGGCTATCTTTTTACTATTGAAAATTGATTATTTCACCATTTTTATAAATTTAGTATTGTTGAAAATTGATTGTTTTATTGTTGTTATACATTTATTACTGCTGAAAATTGCATTTACTAATGCAAAAAATTATATGTTTTATTCCGGAAATAATCTGTATACTATTAGAGATCATTTATTTCACTTTTTTAATAATTTTCTTACTATTGTTATCACTTTATTTACTACCGATATCTCATATATTTATTGCAAGTTTTACCTCATCCTTGGACCTTTCCTTTATTCCTGGTGTTTGGAGACCCTATTGAACTCGTACTTGACTCGGAAAGCCTCTCTTCTAGGCTTGAATCCTCTACACTCCAAATATGGAAATTGTATTCTCTCACCACCTCTTATTCACTTTTCTTATATTTATCTTGGTGGTAGTGTTAGTAGTCACCCTAGGGGGGCATAAACTTGATTGTGTCTTGTCTGGGGATTCTTGGAGACTATTAGGGAATCCTCCCTTGTGTTGAATACCATTCTTACACTAAAGAGAAGGAAGTTGTTTCCTAGGTAACAGTGGTGACATCTTCCATGTTCCACTTGTCTTAATGCCTTGTGAATTCTTTGCACTTGGTGCAAGATAGTGGTAATGTTGAGATTTGGGTACCTTGGAAAGTGGTCCCCATGTGTTTATGAGTCTCTAAACACAAAGGAGGAGATTATTACCCTTGTACTTTAGTTTATGATTATAATTTCACTTTGACTTAGGATATTTAAGTCAAAAGTGAAGTATGTCACTTAATCATTAAAGTGACAATTAATTCACAAAGTGGGTGAATTAATAGACATAAAGCAAACTAAGGAAAGTGGGTTTCCTTAGTGAGATTTTTGGATCGGATCTCACCCATTGATTAGACTTGGCTAGATTGTCTCTAGGCCATTGATATTTTAGGGCTTGGCCAAGGGAGGCTAAAGGAGGGTATAGTGCATTTATGAGATTCATTCTTCACTTGTAAGAAGAGGAGAAGAGGAGGAGAGCTTGGGTGCATTTCTTGAGCAGAGGAGTGCGCACTTGCATGAGGGTTTGAGGAGGACCCCTCTATTGATTTGAGGATCTTGTTTGGAGAGTTCATCCATGGAGTCTTAGCCATTTCCAGGAGGAGGGTGCATTCTTGTGGAGGGAGGCGCATTTACTAGAGGAGGGGCACAACTTGAGGAGAAGGGCGCACTTATAGTAGAGGATGCTTCATTCACTTGTTGGAGGTTCACTCATTATGTTGGGGCTTTCTCTAGTGCCATAGAGGGAGTTTTCATGAGTGAGGGTGCAAGCATCTAGGAGGAGGGCACATTCCATGGAGGAGGGGCGCACTATAGAGTTTTGGCAGGGAGTATATATCTATGGATAGTTTCCTATCTTGTGGAGAGCCCTCATTCATTCACTTAGGCACATTCTTATGAGTAGAGGGCGCAAGTGTGAAGGAGGGCACACAATTTGGGTTTTTGCTTGAGGAGGGGGCGCACTTGAGGCGAGGGCACTCTATTTATTTGTGGGAAGATTTCTTGAGAGGAGGAGTCTACTACAAAGGCAAGGCAAGGACAAGGAAAGTTGAAAGGCAAGCAAGAGAAAAGGCAAAGCAAAGGATCAGGATAAAGACAAAGAAAGCAAGAGGAAGAAGGCTCACCAAGGCAAGGGGCGCCTTACTTCACAAGGCTTGTGGGGAGGTCTTAAAGGAACTCCAAGGCATCTGAGAGTGGTTTCTATTGTACCAGGTTCACTTGTATATGTTTCATGTGTTGTAATTTTTTCTTTGAGGCCTTCTATATATATCTGCTCCAAACTTGTTTTCCCCATGGGGGGGGTTTTCTAGGGTCTTGTTGACCAAAAATATATGTGTCAATTTTATGCATGCTTGGAAGTGTAGATCAGAATTTTAAAGTTAAATATCTAGAGGTAGTGTTATGTGTTTTGATGTATATTGAATGTGCTAACATTGAGTAAAAACACTTGCAAGGGCACTTAACCATCAAATATTGAGCAGAACGTTTGGTGACTATTTGTTGTCCTAAAACAGCAGCAAAAGACAGCCACACAGTTGAAACTTAGATCCATACTAAGGTCAAAGATAGATCTTAGGTGGAATCCTCATAGGACCTCAGAAAATCTACATGGTATTAGAGCCAATGGTGGCTTAGACTTGTTGATTTTTGAGCATTTTCGTGGATAGTTCAGGGCAGATTTTGGACAGCCTATTGACAAAGTTTGTGGACATCTTGTGGGAAGATTTTTTGTGCTTATTTTTTACACTTTTGGACAGCCTCTTTTCACACCTGCGTGGATAGGAGTGAGGTTGTATTTCATGACCTCTTTTCACACCTATATTGCTAGGAGTGAGGTCGGTGTTCGCTTGCCTCTTTTCACACATGTGTTGACAAGAGTGAGGCAGTGTTCCTTTAAAGTTGGAGCATCAGAGTGATCGTAGTTTGGCAGTGACGTCAGTATCTCATATGTGTTTGGAGGATAGGCTAGTCGAGGCTAGCAATTGGTCGCCTTGGAAGGCGAGGATTGTCTTTGTCTTAGAGGACCTCGAACTATGGGATATAGTTGAGGTGCCTGTTCTGGTTCTTCCTGTTACTGCCCCTGTCTTGTTGGAAGATTTTAGGAAGAGGAACAACAAGGAAAAGAGGACCATTTGTAATGCAATCAGGGATCATATCATTCCCCACTTGAATGGGAAGACTTATGCATTTGAGATGTGGGCATCTCTATGCAAGTTGTATGAGAGCTCTAATGAGAACCGGAAGTTGGTTCTTCATGATCGACTAAGGGGAATTTGCATGCTCAAGGATGAGTCGTTTATTTCTTTCCTTGGTAGATACACCTAGATCAAATACAAGCTTGGATTCATCGGAGAGGTGGTGGATCCCAACTCTATGGTGAGAACAGATTTGAACAGGTTTACCAAACCATGAGGTCCATTCATTCACGGCATTGTTGTCGGGGGGGTTATGCCTACATGGGAGAGGATGTGGGATGAGTGATGACTTCGCTCAGGAGGAGACTAGGCTAGTGGCAGAGGCTTCTGGACAGCAGTAGCTACAGTTAGCTCCGGGTGATGAGGACCTTGTTCTTTGGACAAAGGGCAAGAACAAGACCGGTCGGGGAGGTCGGTAGGGTCCCAAGTTTGGGGCCCCACCACAGGGAGGAGAGATAAGCAACAGTGGGAAGAAGAAAGACATGAGCACAGTGAGATGATTTTCTTGTGGAGATATGGGTCACTATGCAGGAAAGTGTCCCAAGAAGAAGAAAAAGCAGCAGGATGGGTCAGCAGCGACAACAGAGGAGATAGAGTTCAGTGAGAAGTTTACGAGAGAGTGTGCATTCGTGACTACTTTGTCTATTGTTAAAACATCCAGCATTATATGGGGAGACAGAGTTGAGGAGGATTGACTGAATCACAACAGTGATTCAAGGGAGATCAGACTCAGTGTCCTTGGACACCATCATCAGAGTGGGTGACTGGTCCACCTAGGATAGCTTCAGTTTCAGAGTTTCCGAGCAGACAAAGAGTTGGTACTACAACTTTAGAGCATCAAATATTGATGAGGAGGAGTGTCAGGGCACCACGGAGGCTTGAGCCTCACTTGGCTACAGAGACTGGCAGATCAGGTTACGGATCCACTTCAGGTGGAAGCTACTTGGCAAGAGGCCAAGTTGATGATCTTGGTGAGATGCCGAGATCCACGTACTCTTGGTGAGATACCAAGAGGGGGAGACTCTTGGTGAGGATACCAAGAGGGGGAGACTCTTGGTGAGATGCCAAGAGAGTGACTCTTGGTGATATGCCAAGAGTAGTGACCATTGGCGAGATGCTAGGAGGTAGAAATCCTTGGTGGGAGATCAAGGTGGAGATATTTGGTGTGATGCCAAGATCTAGGTGATCTTGGATAGGTGGAGAGACACTTACATATATAGATCACATGGATTGAGCAGATCTGTGACAGAGACTACTTTCAGTGATCAAGGTACATCCTTACTCACCGATTATATGCCAGGAGGCAACCATGTACATTGCAGGGATGAGATTGGTGGTGATGAGCACTTTCCTCAGTAAGAGGGAGTGTTGAGATTTGGGTACCTTGGAAAGTGGTCCATGTTTCCACCTTATACACACTTGGGAGACATGGAAGAAATATTCCATCCACTCAGTGTGTCATTGGGGGAAAGTGAGAGTTAAGGTGTTGTCGTCTAATCCTCAACTCCTCCGTCTAGGCCAACTCCTAGCGAAGCCAATGGGGGTAGTCCCTAACAAATATACTAAGGCTTGAACTAAACTAAGTACAAGAAATGAATCTAGGAGTTTATTCTTTCATTAACCAACATAAAGCAAAAATACACACAGATCAATTACTCAACATGATATATATCAGACATAAACTTTCATAAAAGGATACTTAAGACACAATTGTTAGATGCAAGTAAATTCACATTTGCTTCCAAGTAAATAACTGAAAAAGAATGTGAAGCATATGGATTTGCAAAGTGTGTAAATGAGACCAGTGCCTTAAAGGTATCGTGGGCAATGTAGATTGTGAATTTTATTAAGGTAGATTAAAGGTAGATTAATGAAAGGTTGTGTGGTCTCTTTATAGGGTACTTCTTTGTTTGGAAACTTGCGGAGAACTTATCGAAGCCCCAGGGACCTCACTAGTAAGTTCACTAAAGGTGTCGGATGTCCAAAACGGGTGGGAAGACAAGTCCCGAGAGGGCCTGCCTTACTTCACAGATTCCCTTTAGGCATTTTCCCACGCATTAAAGTAGAAACTATTGATATTTCCCTAATTATTCTATCACCACTGACCAGTCTAGCCTGTATGAAACTTACTCCCAACATATCAAAAGTAGCTCACAACTGGAAGGGTCAGGAACTGCACTGGGAGCTAGGGGAGTTGTTTATTTTTAAAAAATAAGCAAAATACTAAAATGGAAATGTTTTGTAATTGTTAGTGTCTTCACTGACCAACCTCTTTGGAGGAGTTGAGGAGACGGTTTATTTGCCAAATAAATTGAAAAATTGAGAAAACTGAAAATGAAAGCTAACTAAACAATTAAATATTTGAAATTGATATCTAATCTATGAAGGTTGTGTATTGCTATAAGATTGTGAAAGTGATTACTTTTACTTGATATTTAGATTATGAGACAGATTAAAATTTAAACAATTAAAGGAAATCATGCATGAAAAACTGAACACACCACCACACCGATTCCCCCCTTAGGGGGAAAGAGAAAAGAGTGAGGCCTCCTTAGCCTCACTTATTTTATTGATTTATTTTACAACTACCTTTCTTCCTTTTTGGAAGACTTGTGATCCTTATAACTTAGGATCACAATTATTACAAGGTTTTCTTTGAAACTAGTCTTCAATGGTTCACTTTCGGAATCAAAACAACCCCAATCTTGGTCAAATCGGACAGAGTTTCTCCCTCTTTATTCGATGACTTGTTAAGAAAAACAGAAAAAAAATTAGCTCAAACTCACCTAAAAGACACTTAGAGAGTGCCTAAAAAAATAAAAAATAAATAACTTAAGCTCAAATTTCCTAAAATATTTCTAAGTATAAAAAGAAATTTTATGACTTTTTGACTTATTAAAGGAGACTAAAAATGGCTCTTTTGGTTTATTTTGTTTGTTGTCATAAAAAAGAAAGAAAATACTACTAAACAGCTTGATCTAAGTAATACAACCACTTCACTTTTTCCCTAAAGAAATTTAAATAAAGAGTATGCAAAAATGAATTTTACTTCTAGATCTAGCTTTGGTTATGAATTTTACTTCTAGATCTTCTTTTATTCAATCTTCCAAAAGAGTGTTACAAGAGTATTACAATAGCAAGCATCAACTCCCAAGCTCCAACAAGCTTGTACAATGGGTGAAGTGATTTATTTATAGGAGGAAGGGCGCATTTCCCAAGGAGGGAGAGCACACCACTTGTAGAGAGATAGCTTGACACATGTAATATAAAAGGCTTCCACCTTTCCAAATATCCCACAGTCCGCCACTTGTGAAGTTAGGTGAAGAGGGAACTCGCCACCTGTCAATATTTAGGTGAGCTCTCACATGGGTGCGCCACCTCTCTCAAGGAGGGTGCACCTCTTCTTGGCCCACACTCCAAAACTCAAATAGACATGTGCTTCAATCCTTTATTAGGCCTCCACATGTATCAATCAGACTTTTTTAACTCCAAGAAAGTTAGAGTCAACTCAAAACATGTCTAAACATGTTTCCCCAATTTTAGCATTTGCTGATTTTATTTGATTTTATTTGACTTTTGGGGTTTTTTTGAGTAAAATTGATTTTTAAGTGATTAAAATCATTAATTTTACTCAACCAAAGGGGTACTTAGGTAATATGGGTGCTCTAGGTCCAAAAATGATCACCCCCAAGGCATATAAAGTCCCATAGTACCACTTTTTTAATACAACTTATTTTTTAATTAAAAATTCTCATTTTGCAGAAAAAAATTAATTAACTGGAAAAAATAAAAAATACTAAGGAGGACTTAGCACATTTCCATAAGAATTTAGAAGTATGTTTAGCATGATAATATACATTAGAAAATAATCTTATATCCATGCTAAGGCCTAACCATGAGTATATACTCCAGCTTTGGAGGAATTGAGTGAAAAAACTCATAAATTATAAATTGTCTGAAAATGGAAAAATATAATTAATAAGTAAAAAAAAACTCCAGAGTAACAACTCATGCCTAATTCGAGGGTGGCTAAGACATTTTACAATTTCATCATGCAACATCTCTTATTACAATTTTTTATGGAAAATGTGAAAAAGTTGGTCTTTATTGACCGGTTGAACTTCTGAACTCTGAATTTTGAACAATGATGTTCAACCTTTGGGGGCTCGTTGGAAGTCCATCCTAGTGCAACTTTTATGGATAATATTGGCTCCATATGGGGACGTGTGCTTGATATTTTATTCTTTGAAGGAGAGCATATGAGAATCCAGAATCACATGACTTTCATCATCGACAACTTGTCAATAACATGTCTATATATAAAATCCAATACTAAACATAAGCTACAGAAATAATATACATGTATATATACAACTTTGAAAAATAGACTATGTACAAAAATTTACAAAAAATAAACTATGTACAGAAAATGAAAATTTAAAGTACAAAGGATAGGGTTTAGAGAATATCATACAAAATATGCCCCATGGACATCAGATGACTTCATTGAAGAAGAGCTTGAGAAGCTGACCATTTACTGGAAGTGGCAACCTCTCACCGTCTAATCTGCTTAGGACAAAGGAGTTCTTTCCAGCTACATCCTGGATAATGTATGGCCCTACCCATAGACTATCAAACTTGCCATGACTTCCTGGCTTCTCTTTCCATTTTTCCCATAGAAGGATTGTATCACCTGCCTGGAAATCTCTTTGTTTTGAGGACTTATCAAAAGTTTTCTTTATCTTTTCTTAATTTCTTATACTTTGATCTAAGGTTTTCCTTCTGTTCTCATCAAGTTCAATTATTTGATCAATCCTATTTTGATGAAAGTCCTCATCCAAACCATATTTCTATACAAATAATACACTGGAAGTTTTAGATGAACTAGCAAAGTGACATCAAGACCGTAAACCAACTCAAAAGGACTCTTCCCTGTTGAACTCTTCTTTGTGATCATGTCATCCCAAAGTGAAAACTTGATATTATTGTCCCATGACCTCTTGTTATCCCCAACAGTTTTCTTAAGAATTTTCATTAATTTTTTATTGCTAGACTCAGCAAGAACATTGCCTTAGGGATAATAATTCGAAGAGTGGGATAATATAATGCCATACTTAAAATAGAATAAGGATAATTTTGTTGAACTAAAGTCCTTGACATTATCAGTAGTCATCTTTGTTGGCACACTAAATCTAGTGATAATTTTATTTTCAAGAAAGTCCATGACCACTTTATCGGTTGCTGACTTGATGGGTATAGCCTCTACCCACTTTGTGAAATAATCAGTTGTTGTGATTATCCAAGTATAGTCATTACTTGAATTATCCTTGAAATGACCAATGAAATCAAGACCCCACTACTGAAAAGGGGCTTCCACCACTACTGGCTGTAATGGTAAGGCTGCTATCTTTTGCTTCCCAGTAAACAACTGACGCTGCTGACAACCCCTAACCATTTTGTGCACATCTGGAAATATAGTAGGCCAGTAGTAACCTGCTCTGAGGATCGTGTGGGCAGTAGTTTTGGCTGCAAAATTCCCACCACAAAATCGTGAATGAAAATCAACCAAGAGTCTTTTGGACTCAAGCTAATCAACACATCTAAGTATTACCCCATCAGGGTTCCTCCACTCCAATCCATCCTAAATAATACAATACTTAGCTGCCTTTAATCTCAATGTTCTTCTTTTGTGACCAATTAAATGACTTAGGCATGTGAGATTAGAAAGGAAGAAAATGATATCAGCATACCATTCGTGTGGCTCTAACTTTTGAAGTTCTGGAGATAAAGTTCGCCTAGATTGGTTGTTTTGACAGACTAGGTCCAAAGCTCGTTCATTTCCTTCAGTTAGAATTTGAGATAATCCTTCACCTTTGATTAATTTGGTGGGTTTTATTTCCAAATCATACTCTTGTATTTTCGAAACCCACTTTCCCCTAACCCCCAAGCAATCTTGTTGTCCAAGTATATATTTTACTATTGGGTGAGGTACATACCCCATGACTCTTGAATATCCTATGTAGACTCAAAAATTCTTAAGGGATTTGACCAAAGCATATGCTTGTTTTTCCATGGTTGTATAATTAAGCTCTGATATCTGCAATGCTTTGCTCATGAAAGCAATGGGTTGCTCTTGACCCTCGTCATTCTTTTGGAGAAACACCCCTGCTATAGTATCCTTGGAATCAAAGGAGAAGATTTGAAAGTCTTTAGAATAATTTGGACTAATTAGCACAGGAGATTTACCAATTGCATTCTTAATGTTTTTGAAATCTCTTCTTCCTTCTTCTGTCCACTCAAACTTGACATCTTTCTTTAAAAGTCTGAGGATAGGTTTCATGGTTTCGGCCAAGTTTGGGATGAACCTTCTTAAAAATATGATTTGACCAGGGAAATATTGTAGAGATTTCTTGGTTTGGGGCAAAGGGACTCCTTGTATGGCTTGCACCCTTTCTGGGTCCATTTTCACCCCATATTTTTCTATAATATGGCCCAACAACTTACCTTCAGCAACTCCTAGTATTGACTTGGACGAATTCAAGGATATTCAATACTTTTGGCATTTTTCAAACACATGTATGAGATGACTTACATGATCTGATCTTTCTTTTGAAAACACAGTCAAATCGTCATGGTAGATCTCAATGATTTTGCTTATTAACTCATGGAAAGAAAAATCCATGGCTCTCTGAAAGGTAGCACCTGCATTTAATAATCCAAAGGGCATTCTTAGGTACTCAAAGGTGCCCCATGGTGTGGTGAAAGTTATCTTATTTTGATCCTCCTTCCTCACCAACACTTGATTGTATCCAGAGAAACAATCTAACATGGACTTTATGTTTGACCCAGTAACTCTTTGCAACAGAGTTTCCATGTTGGGCAAGGGGTAATTATCCTTAATGCATGCAAGATTCAAATTTCTAAAATCAATTCATAGCCTTACTCCCCCATTTTCCTTTCTAACTACTACCAAGTTAGAACACCATGAAGAATGCCTTGTTGGGGCAATGATGTCAACATCCAACATCTTCTTGAGTTCTTCTTGAACCAAAGGTGCTAACTTAGGATTTATTCGCCTAAGCTTTTGCTGTAAAGGTTTTGTGTCTTCTTTGAGTGGGATAGTAGGTTGAAATACATCATCTTTATAGGCTTTGAGTTCATCATATGTAAATGAAAATACATCCCCATACTCACTGACAAGACTTATTAACTCTTTTGTTTCTTTTTTGGAAGTACCCTTTCCTATTTTTGTGAGCCTTGGGACTTCCTCTATCCCAATATTTACTTCTATGTAGCTGCCAGGTTTTACTACTTTTTTTATTTTTATGCATGTCATGCTTGTCAAAGATATTTTCTAAGGCAGCTATTCCTCTAGGGATTGGATTCTTTATGGGGTTATCCGCCTCAACATAATCTTTTCATTCTTCTTTATAACTGACATTGAAATATGAGAATTCTTGAACATTATGAATGAATCTTAGGATCTACTTATCATCTCTGAAGACTTGCCAATGATAAATATTGTCTGGAACTGAAGGTCTAAAGATTATTTCCAATTTTCCTTTTCCTTTTATTATATCTTCTGAAGGTTGGAGGGTTGAAGCTGCAACTGCCAAACTGTCAGCTAGACTGTTTTGCTCCCTAGGAACTGAAATGAGATCTATCGCATCAAAGAATTCTATAGTATCCCAAATTGCATTTATGTATCTTATTAATCTTTCACTTTTTCATGCAAACTTATTTTTTACTTGGAGAATGACTAAGTCTAAATCACCCTTGATACTTAGTATTCTGACCCCCATGTCTTTTGCAATTTCTAGGCCAAGTAGAAGCACTTCATACTCAACCAAATTATTTGTTGCATCAAACTCTAATCTAATTGCAAAATTGTAAGACTTTACTGTTGATGAAACTAGAACAATTCCAGCCCCTTTTCTTGATCTTGAATATGCACCATCAAAGTTCATCTTCCAAGCCTTATTACTTTATTTTTCATCCTTAAATTTTTCTTTTGTTGGTACTAGGAAGTTTAAAAAAATCAATAAATTACCCATGTCATACATTTGGCATAAGAACTCACTGAATTTCTCTTTAGGATCTTCTATGTGATACTTTCTTTTTGTTTCTCTAAAGAGTCTGAAATTCTCAGTTGGTGGAGGAGGGTATGGGATAGTTGCAAAAGTCAAATCCGTATTTAGGAAACCACCCATGTGAGCTCCCCACTTTCTTGAGAGAAGCAAACTCCAAGCATCTGGCACATCAATTACAAGCACATCCATATTAAAAGAAAAATCTGGGCGGAAAGCTAGCTTGACTAGAAAATCTATGATAATCCCATGGGTTTCAATTTCCCTAGAATCCATGGCACATACATTGTGATAAGGCCTTGTAACCTTAAGACCCAGTTTTTGCATAATTCCTTTAGTAATGATGTTGGATGAAGCTCCAGAATCATACATGCAGTTATGTAACCATTGATCATTTATTTCTAGAGACACAAAGAAAGGGGTATTCTCTTCCTTGGTTCTATCTCTGCTAGTCAAAACCATTGGAGGATCTTCATGTTGTTCCTTTTTCCTTTTCTTGATTTTAACAACCTCTTTATTATTTGGAACATTTATTGCTTTAAGTAATTTTTCCTTTTGTGAAGGAATTTTCAGAAGATCTGACACTGGAACCAATACCTTTGCATTCAAAATCCAACTACCTAAATCAACAGTTAGATCAGCAATTGGAGGAGGATTAGTTACCTTGGGAAAGTTCTCTTGAGACTCGCTTGCACCATCTCTCCCTTTTGTCTGGTAGACTATTCCCTTATGTCTATCCATCTCTAGGATCTGTGCATTTGTGGGCTTGTGTCCATACAACTTTGTAACATTATCATACTCTTCAACCACTTCATTTGCTTGCTCACACCTTTCTTGCATTTGAAGCCAATAATCCATTGACAAAGGGTGATTTTCTCCAAAGTTATTTATGTGGTTAGAGCTTCTTGATTGCCCCACAAAGTTGTTTGTTGGAGGGAGGCCTTGTTCATTTATTTGAAAAAATATTGGACAAGTGGACTCTTTGTGAAAATCTTCACATGCTCTAGAAAAAGGTGGTATTTCCTCATTTACCACATTATTAGACTCCAACTGATTAGGTAGCCTTTTCTCTTGTTGAGGACTTTTCTTTTTCCATCTTTCATTATTAGGCCTCGTTTGGAATCTATTATTTTGATTTTGGGACCTCTCCATAGCTATCAACCTATTTTGCAATGCACTAAGTTGAGTAGCATGAGTTGCCTCCAATATTTTAACCATCTCCGTTATGGCCTTTAAAGGGTCATAAGATGGATTTTTATTATCAGGAACTACTGGCTTTTCTTTAGAATATGATTGTCTTGAAGAACTTCCTCTTGTGAATCCTGGAAGGTTTGACTTTCCTGACCCTTGCATGTTTTTATCAATTTTGTTAGCAGTTTCTTGAGCTACTTTGAGGTTGGTGGGTTATTTATCTCTTAGTTGATATCTCATCTCACCACCAAATGCCTCAATTTAGTATATCAAGATAGCACTATATGGAGGCTTGATATCTGAATGCATGATTGAAACTAGCTCGTTGAACTTCTTGTTGAACTCATCCATAGTTTCATTTCCGTTCTTCCTTATTGTGTTGAGGGATGCCAAAAGGTGACGGTGATCTCTCTTCTCCCTCCACTTCTCAGTAAAGGCATCAAAGAGATCCTTCAAGGTCTTGAAAGAGTTATTTTGCATATCTTCATACCATTTTGAAGCATCGCCTTCTAAGGAAAGAACAAATAGCTTCATTTTAACATCCTCATGGTTGTGTGCAGCACACCATTTATTTATACATCTCATGAATGACTTGGCATGCATTTTGGAAGAAATGGCATTATTTCCTTGGAAACTAGGTAATTTCTCAATTGCTTTTTTCTGGAATAGCATGTGGATAATTATTTATTGCACTAAAGTCACAAGGATCATAGATAGTCATTTCTAAAGTAAAAAATTTATTAACAAAGAGCATGTGGATATCAGAAATGGACTTGGTTCCTAAATGACTACGGACTCTACGATAAGAGGCTCTGGCTAACCTCCTTCGATAAACCTGTTCAGGTTCAGGAATGAAGTTAAGTAGGCCTTCTGAGTTCCTCCTTGTAGAATACTTATTCAAATTGGAATTAATTGGAGTCTCCAAATGATCGAGTATAATTCCGATAAACTACGAGCATCAAAAAACTAAGTAAACAAATAAAAAAGGAAACAAGGTCGTATTCTGGGAATAGAAAGATTTATCCCCAGAAACGGTGCCAAAAATGTTGTCACCTTATACACACCTGGGAGACATGGAAGAAATATTCAATCCACTCAGTGTGTCCTTGGGGGAAAGTGAGAGTTAAGGTGTTGTCACCTAATCCTCAACTCCTCCGTCTAGGCCAACACCTAGCGAAGCCAAAGGGGGTAGTCCCTAACAAATATACTAAGGCTTGAACTAAACTAAGTACAAGAAATGAATCTAGGAGTTTATTATTTCATTAACCAACATAAAGCAAAAATACACACAGATCAATTATTCACCACGATATATATCAGACATAAACTTTCATAAAAGGACACTTAAGACACAATTGTTAGATGCAAGTAAATTCACATTTGCATCCAAGTAAATGACTGAAAAATAATGTGAAGCATATGGCTTTGCGAAGTGTGTAAATGAGACCAATGCCTTAAAGGTCTCATGGGCAATGTAGATCGCGTATTTTATTAAGTTAAATTAATGGTAGATTAATGAAAGGTTGTGTGGCCTCTTTAGAGGATACTTCTTTGTTTGGAAACCTACGGAGAACTTACCGAAGCCCCAAGGACCTCACCAGTAAGTTCACTAAAGGTGTCAGATGTCCAAAACAGGTGGGAATCCAAGTCACGAGAGGGCCCGCCTTACTTCATAGATTCCCTTTAGGCGTTTTCCCACGCATTAAAGTAGCAGCTATTGATATTTCCCTAATTATTATATCACCACTGACCAACCCAGTGTGTATGAAACTTACTCCCAGCAGATCAAGACTAGCTCGCAACTGGAAGGGTCAGGAACCGCACTGGGAGCTAAGAGGAGTTGTTTATTTTAAACAAATAAGCAAAATACTGAAATTGGAATGTTTTGTAATTATTAGTGTCTTCACTGACCAGCCTCTTTGGAGGAGCTGAGGAGACAATTTATTTGCCAAATAAATTGCAAAATTGAAAAAACTGGAAATGAAAGTTAACTAAACAATTAAAGATTATTGTGATTGAAATTTAAATCTAATCTATGAAGGTTGTGTAGTGCTTTAATATTGTGAAAGTGATTCCTTTTATTTGATCTTTAGATTATGAGACAGATTAAACTTTAAACAAGAAAAGGAAATCATGCATGAAAAACTGAACACACCACCAAATCGATTCCCCCCTTAGGGGGGAAGAGAAAAGAGTGATGTCTCCTTAGCCTCACTTATTTTATTGATTTACTTTACAACTGTCTTTCTTCCTTTTTGGAAGACTTGTGATCCTTATAACTTGGGATCACAAGTATTACAAGGTTTTCTTTGAAAGTAGTATTCAATGGTTCACTTTCGAGGTCAAAACAACTCCAATCTTGGTCAAATCAGGCAGAGTTTCTCCCTCTTTATTCGATGACCTTCTAAGAAAAACAGCGAACAAGTTAGCTCAAGTTCACCTAAAAGACACTTAGAGAGTGCCTAAAAAAAAAACCTTAAGCTCAAATTTCCTAAAATATTTCTAAGTATAAAAATAAATTTTATGACTTTTTGACTTATTAAAAGAGACTAAAGGATGGCTCTTTTAGTTTCTTTTGTTTGCTGTCATAAAACAGCAAACAAAGACTACTAGACAGCTTGATCTAAGCAATACAACCACTTCACTTTTTCCCTAAAGAAATTTAAATAAAGAGTATGCAAAAATGAATTTTACTTCTAGATCTAGCTTTAGTTATGAAATGAAACTTTGCCTATGTCTAAAGTATCATGCATGCATAAGATTTTGCTTATTTTATCTTTGAAAATGAAATCTATTTGCATGCAAAACAAAAAGTAACTAAAGAGGAAAATGAAATTTATGAAAAAGAGATAGAGAAAGAGAGGGTCTTCTCTTCGAAGCTTGAATCTTGGGCTATGGGGTCCTTTGGTCAATGAAAGAGGGAAATGCTTGTTGATCTCTTGAAGAAGTTGAAGGATGGATCTCCTATCTCACTCTCCTCTGAGCTTGAATAACCTATTTGATCTTATCCAATCCTTGCAAACACTTGTTAGAAAAAGTATTTCCTACAAAAGAGACTTGGAAAACACACATTAGTTCATTGGAAAAATATGCATCTTTTAAATCTCTGAATATAGGAAGATAATAGGATATAAGCAATAAACAAATTGAATAAATCCTATACTATTATGTGTTAACAAACCTTCAAGGTTGTATATGAAGTAGATATACAAAAATTGAATCAAATACCAAGTTACCTCAAAATCATGCACAATTGTCCAAGCATCCACACATTACAACAATGACCATAGACCT
>JZKD02S0974698.1:7664-18627 GCA_000966675.3 Picea glauca | reverse complement strand
TGAATAAATGTTGAATGCTAATTGATGAGTTTTTGTGCAAGAGGGAAGTTTTGGGAAAAAGAGCCCCACACTCATTCACCCCCCTCTCTAAGTGTGGTAGGTGTGTCCAACAGAGAGTTCCCTATATTGTGGAGAGGCCTCATTCATTCACTTAGGCACATTCTTATTAGTAGAGGGTGCACCATTTGGTTTTTTTCTTGAGGAGGGGGTGCACTTAAGGAGAGGGCACTCTATTTCTTTGTGGGAATATTTCTTGATAGGAGTCTACTACAAAGGCAAGGTAAGGACAAGGCAAGTTCAAAGGCAAGCAAGAGAAAAGGCAAAGCAAAGGATCAAGATAAAGATAAAGCAAGCAAGAGGAAGAAGGCTCACCAAGGCAAGGGGTGCCCTACTTCACAAGGCTTGTGGGGAGGTCTTCAAGGAACTCCAAGGCATCTGATAGTGGTTGCTATTGTACCAGGTTCACTTGTATATGTTTCTTGTGTTGTACGTTTTTCTTTTAGGACTTCTATATATATCTGGTCCAAACTGGTTTTCCCCATGGGGGGGGTTTTCCAGGGTTATGTTGACCAAAAGTCTATGTGTCAATTTTATGCATGCTTAGAAGTGTAGATCAACATTTTAAAGTTAAAGATCTAGAGGTAGTTTTATGTGTTTTGATGTATATTGCATGTGCTAACATTGAGTAAAGAAAACACTTGCAAGGGCACTTAACCATCAAATATTGAGCAGAAAGTTTGGTGATTGTTTGTTATCCTAAAACATCAGAAAAACACCACCACGCAGTTGAAACTTAGAGCCATACTAAGTTCAAAGACAGACCTTAGGTGGCAGCCTCATAGGACCAAAGAAAATCTACAGGTAATAGTATGGTCAACCATAAAAGTTGTTTGTATTCATTAATTAGGTAAAAAGGACCATGAAGTAGCCTCTTCTACAAAGAACCATTAACTTCTCCCAATACTTTTTTACCAAGATTTAAGAGACTTCCAGAAAGGAAAAAGCCTCATGAAACAAGAATCCAAATCCATTTAAAAAAAAATCCACCTTTTAAACACCTCTAGACCCACCTATTAACCCCTGGATTTTCTCACTTGCAAATATTGAGGGTTAAGAGCTAGTATGTCTTATTCGGATGGAATTCAAATATTTTTCCCAGAGATAGCTTGGCGTGAGCCAAGTTTGGTTCCCGTATGAGTTCGGGTATGGGATTGGTTTAGTATTGTTCCTTGCTTCAGAGACAAGAGTTTGCATAGGTCTTCATGGATATAGATAGGTGTCTATTTTTATCATATTCCATACTTTTTAGGAGACAGAGATTGAAGGTCCACATGGCAGTTTTGATCACATATTCAAAGTCCTTGCGAGCTCACAATTCCAATGAGACTTTTCCAAACGACATGCGAGCAAATCACTATTTATAGCAGTTGGAGATCCAAGGTTTAGATGACGATTCTGAGTACATATCTAGGTTCCTTGCATAAAATCGAATCTGATGAGCTTGTTTTCATTACCATGCGAGGAGTTTATATTTTTAGCAGTGCTTAATTTTAGGCATACTATGTTTGGAAATGTTCTCCTAGTGGCCCTGGAAATTTTTGGTTTTTTCATATTTTTCGACTGGACTACTATTTTTAGCATGGTTATTATTCGCAGGTGTGGTCACCATGCAGAGTGACATGTGGCAAGTCCAGATTTCGACATGTGGTAGGTTTAGATTTCGACATGTGGTAGCTTCAGAGTGTGACATATGGTGCATACATGCATGAGGATATTAGGCTTTTTGCTTGAGGACATGTGGTGCATCTTTCTAGTTGAGATGAGTTGGCATTTGATTGGCATGGATAGTTGGAAAGATCGAGTTAACTAAAGGGTTATTTTCATTTCCCTCACTTAACTCCATTCTTAGCCTTCGCGTACGTCCCCTTTTCTTCACTTAAATCCACTCCCCTCTCATGCGCCACTCCTTAACTCTCTTTACTCCCTATTTCCTAGCGCATTCTCCTATTTCCTAACACAAATTCTTCATTTCCTACTGTGTCTCCCTTATTCTCTCCCTAATCCCTATTTCCTAGCGCATTCTCCTATTTTTCCTTACACTTTATCCTATTTCCTATCGCAATTCCTTATACTCATGAGAATTCTTCCTTATTTCTCCCTTTTCCTTGCGCATTCTTTCCTTTATTTAATGTGCATCTCATTATTATCCATCCACACTCATGTTTTCACTCCCACACATGCACATATTTCCTCCCTTCTCCACTCATCCTCTTTCCCATGTTCATGTCTCTACACTTTAGGCACGTGGATCCCTCATCCTCAATGATCTTTAGTTAACTCAGCATCCACACAGGGTATCATCATCACCTCAATAGTTCCACATGAGTGCATGCTTATCGTACCTTATCTTTCTTCTAGTGCACATTGCATCAAGAAGAAGCTATTATTGGGATTTGTGCCTTCCAGGATATATATATTGAGGGTTCTCCATTGTTTCTTGGTCAATTTCTTCAGAAGTAGACTCTCCATCATTCTCTCTCTCTCTCTTCCATTTTCTAGCTCCTAGTCTTTGTGTAGGGGTCATCACTATACCAATTCTTGTACTTGTTTCCTATGGTGCATCCAACCTTTTGGAAAGCGCAGGAATAAAAATTTGTTATGTTCATATCAAGATTTTGAATATTGTTGGTATTGTGTTTGAAATTTTATGCATTGTTTAGAAGCTCTTGGCCTTTTATTTTGGTATTATTCAACCGTGTAATTGTGCTTTCTTTCTCTCTTTTCCATTTTTTTTAAAGTTGCGTTGCAGGGAATTCTACCACTTCAATTTTAAAATTATATAACTTACCCCTTTGGTAGCTTAATTTCTATCCAAAGTTCATCTTGTGTGTTTATTTTTGGTTTATTTTTCATATTTTCAGGGAAGATAACGCATACAAAACACTAGGGACACCCCCTTGAGGTTGGCACACACCAACCCAAATGGAGAGGATTTTTTTCCAGTGGCACATAGAGCATCTTCTCCTAGAGTTGCACGTATTTCTAGCTTGCTCGTTCATAATTTATTCACATCCTTGCAAGTGCAGAAACTTGTGCTAACACAAACTTAACAACTAACAAGGAGGCCCAATCTGCACATTGTAAACAATGATTCTCCAGCACTCCAAGAGGCTCCAAAGTTCTCTTCTCCAATAGAAAAAAAAAATAAGTCATCAATTGACCATTCTTCATAGGATCCAAAGATAACCTTCCAAAAAAAATTAGAATGGGCGGGCAACCCTCTTTTTACCATCTCTAAAATTGAACCTATATTCAAACTCACAAGATCCCTCACACAAGATGCCACCAAATCAAGATTCACAAAATGCAAAAAATGATCTCATTTGCATCTTTCCCTACTCATCCAAAGATAGTATTCTCCTCTAGGTACTTTTCATTAATTATGAACAAAGGCCATTTTTGTCTTTATTCTAGTGCAATTGAACTAAATAGTCTCTTCTTCAGTGCAATTCCTTCTTGATTACTTGGTTAACAGCGATATATTATGTTTGGGTAATTAAGTCAAATAATAAAATTGTTTTACCCTTTGCAATCAAGCTCTTCATCTGGATCAGATCAAATATAGAGGCCAAGTTTAATGAGTGGTTGAGAAGCTAACTATTCTCCAAGTTGACAAGGGATCGAGTTTGAACTCTAATGTAGAATGTAAAAAGCATAGAAAATTGTAAGAATAGTTAACATCTTGATAATTTGATACTAAAGGTTTTACCTTAATAAAATTACATTTTTAATTGCTAAGGAGAAACCCTATTGTCAATTGGGTTTAGCTCGGGTGGTTTGGAGGAATGATTGTTATCCTCCCCACCAAGGTTCAATTCCCACAAGTGACATGTTGAGCTCTTAGCGAGTATATTGTTGTAATGGCTTCGAGCCATGTTGTTGATCGGCCTTGTGTCATAAATATTCTAGGGTTTACCCTCAATACCATCCTCAAAATGAAGGGAAGTACTCACGAGTTTTTCCTAGGCAGTGTAACGTGAAAAAAAAAAAACTATCGTTAAACATCGCTTTACAAAAGGAACAGTTTTCCATGATTCTAAGATGGAGATGAATGGTGGGACTGTCCTTGAAGGTGTCTATAGAATCCATCGTTGGTTTCTACATTTTCTTCTAATCTTATGGAATCTTAAAACTTCTCACACTTAAATGATATCTAAGCTATCTCATTAATCTCAATTTCCATTTTTATTAAATATATGGAAAATTATTGAAGGTACAGTCAGAAGCATACACTTAGAAAATTTCATTCCAAATCCCTATCCTGGTTTCACAAAAATGGGCTTCAAACCTTAGGAGATATTCACAAGAGCTTATAATTTTATCTTTTCTGGAGTCTAAGTTGGGTAAGCCAAATTTGGGTTTTCCACCCACAAGGAAATCATCCTTGCTACCGCCTCATTGTTATTTCCATAAAATTAACGCAAACAAGAAAATGTTAATGTAATCGCATACTTCAAAAGGGAGTGTTACCCCTAACATCACATGAGTGGTAAATTGTGATTCTAATCACATGACAGGTTTTTAGGGGCAACTTGCAGGGATGATGATGGGCTTGAGATGCACTTTGGTTGAGCATGTTATGGTGCACGGGATGTGCTACATGTAGGATCATTAGGTTGATGAGCTCAATGGTGTCCTTGGTTATTTTCATGGTGATCACTTGCTCCTTGGTGTTGATTGTTGATGATGACATCCTCATTTGATGATTGGTTTACTTGTTTGAGTGGGTGTTGCATTATTGATGCTTAGATGGTGATGATATCTTCCTTGGTGCTACATCCTGCAACTCACTAGATGATTGTGCTTCATGGTTCCATACATGATTATTTGGAGAATGTTGATATGATGGCGTTTGTTTCTTCGACATGGAATTGGTTTATGTAGTGATAAATGTGTTAGAAAGGGGCCACCCCCTTTAGAACATTTTAACCACTATGCAAGGAAACAAAGTTGAAAAGGGGCCACCCCTTTAGAGAATTTCAACCGCTATACAAGGAAACAAAGTTGAAAAGGGGCCACCCCTTTAAACCACACAAAGTAAATATTTTATTATTTATAATGTCTAAATAAAGTGAAATGGTTTTAATAAAGTCCCACTTTATCATTTTTTCTAGCCCAAGCATGACATTAAACCATTGTGCAAAAGAAAAAATGAGTGGTGAAGGCACCCGATATTGTATGGTTGCGGGTGTGGTGTTGTCGGCAACTCCAAATACTTGACAACCTATGCTAAGATTAGGTTCTTTTGGATTCCGCTATCAACAATGAAATGCAGTGGGGTCCCCTTCACCCACATATGTGAATGGAAGAGGTGCTCCCCCTCCTCAGGCTCCTCTGGTTATTCTAGTTGGATTGTTGTGGTCATGACGGTAGCAGTGGATTATGCATCGATGATATACTTCCTTTTATTGTTTTCTAAATCAAATTATGAGTCGGGGATCGATTCTTTTTCTTTGAGCTCGACCACCAATGATTGTTTCAAGCGACATTCATCGGTGTTGTGCCAAGGTATTTTTTGGAAGTCGCACCACTTTCCAGTGTTCTTCTTTGTCTTTATGTTACCCTTTTTTTCCTGCGGCTTGAATTGGTTTTCTTGAGGTTGTTAAGAGTTGAGCCCAAACAAGACGAGACAAGAAATGGCGAAAAAGGCCTTAAGCCATTATTATGCACATTGTATTGATCCGATGATATGAATTTATAGTACATGGATTGACCAGATCTAGATCTCATTGACAAGTCATCAATCTATCATGACAATACCTCATGAATAGATGAGGTTTACAACTCATATCAATGTTGTCTCGGACTTTGTGATTGTCTAGGGACTCATAGTCTAACATCCCCCCCCCCTCAATCACAAGTCTAAATAATTGTACCAGTAAGGGAAAATAATTGTATCATCTTCAATCTGAAACTTTTGAATTGAGTTTCGATGAAGATATGCCTGAAAAACCGCCAATATTTGGATATAGTTAATCTGGAAGTGAACAACTGCCATATCTAAACATTCCCATTCTTTTGATTTGAGGAGACCAGTTGTTATCCTGGAATTCCCAAATATTGATTTTTATGATTGTTGGGACTTCAAATTTTGAAAACTAACTATTATCATCATTGATATTTGATATTCCCCCATGTTAGGTGCAAGGTGAGAAGTTTGTTGAAGTTGTTTGAGAGGATCCAAGCTTAAGCTTTGGATTCTTTAGGTTCTTCAATGATTCATAGTTGAAGGCATCCAAGATTAAGGTTTGGATTCTTCATGTGGTGGTTTTGTTGGTTGACCACTAACCAACTTTCATTAATGCTTGAACAATGTGGTGGTTTTGGATTACCACTAACCATCTTCACTTAAAAAATGTGGTGTTTTTTGGTTTACCACTAACCGTCTTCACTCCCCCCCTAAAGGTGTAGGAGAGTATATTTTTCATCAATGTGCTCCCCCCCCTTGAGGCGAGGAGAGTAACTTCTTTGATTCTATTTCATAGAACATATAAAATTGGATCTAGATCATCACCAAAATCATCTAGAATAGTTGTTTGAAATATTTTGATTATTGTCATTTCTCCATGCACATGTGGCTTTGTCTCTATCTTGACTAGACAAAGGTAAATCCACAGTTGCATGGAGAAATGACAACAATCAAAATCTTTCAATATGGGTCTTTTGCATCAACTATCAAGTCTTTTGTATCACATTTACCATCAACCAACTGTACTATGTTTTGTGTGTCACAAGTTGCATCAACTTTTTGTATGATTTTATTTGTATCAGATGTCGCACCAACCATTTGGATGAACTTTTATGTAGCACATGTTGCATCAATATTCTCTATTAGATCCTATGTATCACAACTTGCATCAACCTTTTGATTTGTTGTAGATGTTGCATCAATCATGTCATCAATTTCATTATGTTTTTCTCTTAATTTTATCTGAAGTGCATTAATCAATTGATCCTTCATTTCTGTTTCATCTCGAATATCATTTGTTGACTGTATTATATCAATCATGTGATCAACTAGTTTTTGTTTTTACTTAATTTCCACTCAAGATTTTTAACTCAATTTTGCAATTCATGGTT
The DNA here is from genome assembly GCA_000966675.3 of Picea glauca. Classification (NCBI taxonomy): domain Eukaryota; kingdom Viridiplantae; phylum Streptophyta; class Pinopsida; order Pinales; family Pinaceae; genus Picea; species Picea glauca. The sequence goes on along the minus strand of JZKD02S0974698.1, from coordinate 11,487 downwards.
ATCCTCTTGCAATTCCTTGATTTCTTGAGAGGCATTTTGTTAACACTTTCCTCCTTTACCAATTTCTTATTATTCTTTTGCTCACTTGTCACGCTCGCTTTCACTTGTTTATTTGTTTTTATTTTTTTATATCAGGCTCACTTGAATTTGTTTTTTTGTCTTGCACTCTTGCTTGTTTATTTGTTTTTATTTTTTTATATCAGGCTCACTTGAATTTGTTTTTTTGTCTTGCACTCTTGCTTGCTTTGATGTGACACTTAGGGTGTCGGGTACTATCAATCATGCACCCTCAAGTGTGATTACAATTATTTGTTCTTGACTTTGATTGACTCACTTGACCTCCTTATTCAAATTCCAGGCAGGTAGTGATGATGACATTCACAATTGACACTTTGTTGATTTGAAAGGGGTTTGGCACTTTACCCTTTTGTACAATTCAATGCTCAAGTTCAATTATTTATAATGTAAAGATCAATTTAATGATTCAAAAGACGAGAGGAACAATTTTCTCTCTGGTTACATGCTTTTAATTCTTAATTGCACCATTACCTTTTATGAGAACATACATATTTGAATTTTTGTGTACTTGTTTTTTTTTACCAAAGTAACCATATGTCAAACACTAGACATAGAATCTCTACCATCGAGCATCTAGAAATAGAAAGTAACACACAAGATCGGAGGGTGTACCTATGGTCCGCATATTCAATTTCGAGCGGATCTAGAACACAAGCACCACAAAAAACAATAATTTTATTAATTGATGTGGTACATTAAGCTTGTGTACCTATAATCCACATATTCAATTTCGAGCGGATCTAGGACACAAGCACCACAAGAAACAATAATTTTATTAATTAATGTGGTACATTAAGCTTTCAACTGTTTTTTGCTTTTCTATATTTTAATGAGAGATTCTATTTTTCAATTGAGAAAATAAAAACACTAAACTTCTTTTCTCCTTTACAAATTTCAAATAATCATTTTCTCCTTCTTTACAAATTTGAAAGTATGAAATATACTTCAAAAATCACCCAATGACTTTTTATAATTACAAAATCTCAATAAAATGACTTTTTATAATTACAAAATCTCAATAAAATTTTATTAAGTGTACCATGCTTCTCCACTCAACTTGACAACCACACATGGCCTATAATGATACTTGACCCCACTTGTCAATACACCACTAGCTTCCACTCACATTGGCTCATTGCCTCTACATACTAAGAGGCTGATTCTCAATATAAAACATTATTCGTTGAATACTTTATCCATGGAGATCAAAGAAAATTACCTTTTACCATTTGGCTTGTGCCTTTGCTTTTCAAAAGCTGAGATCCAATTGTTGTCCGTGGGCTGAGTTTGTTCCAGATCAATCAATTTGTAGAAAATATCTGGCCTCAAATTACTTCCATTACACAGCCTCCCTATGTCTTTTCTTATCCTAGCAATTTATTTCCCGATGCACCAAAATTTGAACTTCAATCAACCACTCTGCCTTTCACGTTGCATGTGCGCTTGGGCTTCTCCAGTTCAATTCAACTCGTAATTTACTCTATGAAAATGCCGCGTATCTGTGTTCCAACGATGTCCACATTCTCAAGTTGCACCTTCATATCAATTTACTAGGGCCAAACCCATGTCCGATTTTCCTGACAATAGCACGCGCTTAAAATTTTCCCGCATAGAGATTTTCTAGCTGGGTTCAGATGTGTCGCTTATAGCAGAAGAGGCTCCTACAATTTCATCCAAGTCATATATTCACCATGATAAAGATGACTAGCTTATTGGGGAGATTCACGAGACCAGATTCGGATCTCCATTTCTGGACATCATTGAGGACGAGACCTGCGATGAAGGGCCCTTTGGAGAAGGGAACAATGGAGAGACTGTAGTGTTGAGCGCAAAAGAATAATAGAGATCGAGAACAAAATATAATACAATGGATTCATGAAGAAGAATTGCTAGATCTCAGATCTCCTTCCTTCAAATCCTCCGCCATTTCCTGTAGAATTGTGGGAATAGGTTGCTTTCTTTCCAACTGGTGTGGACTGAGGGAGTGCTTGTTTAGATTGTAGACTCTTTCCGGTGGATGTGTGAAGCATTTAAAAAAGAGCGTTGCTCTCCCATGTATTTATAAGAGGCTATGCTTCAATTTTTGGTTCAACGAACAACGAGGTAGATGTGGTGAATAATACAACTACTAGTGATTGCTTAGTTGTAGGCTTAGACTTCGACTTCTCCTCTGCTACTACCATCTATTTTCCATGGCTTCTTCAAATCACATGCCCAAACTGCGTACCAACAACATTGCCACAATCTGCTAATTAAGTGATGCAATATGTGTTAAGGGATCGCTGGATTGAAGCAAATCCAGTGTTCCTTCTTGAAATTCTCATGGTTTTGCTCTAGATAACACTTGTCTTGTGCATTGATTATCTAAGAGAACCAGATATACAACATATCGACCTTAAAAAGAGAGATCTACCAAATTCTCAGATGACAAATTGATTGGAGATTGGATAGCACACGGTAAAGAGTTTTTTGAAATGGATCAGAGAGCCAGGATCATTGTAGATCTATAGATTTGTGGAAAATCAATGTAGATCGATATCCAACATGATTTAGATCTGCTGCGAAACCATGTTAAGAATTTCAAGACTAGAGATCAGACAGCCGGAGAAGGGCATGACAAAAGTTCTATATGTGGGATGCAAAGGTCGAATGTTCCAATCATGTACGGTCGTTTTCTGCTCGTGAGGAGGTCGCGCTGCATACATTCATCAATCGTTAGTGAGGGTAGATCGTTGTTGTGAAGGGAGAATCTGTGGGCAAATTGCCAAATAACTGTTGCATTGCCATATCTCTCTGGGTAGATCTCTGTGATCGATCCCTTGGTTTTAGTTGCTCTTGGTAAATCAATAATAGTGCAGAATATGATTGTTGCAACAGTGCACGATGCAACGACAGTACTTCTTATTCATGACCACTCAGGGTGGAGCTTTCACCATTCACATTATGGCTTTCCTTGCAAAAGTTACGCCTTCACGAAGTTGACGTATCAACTACTCCCATCGGGGTCCACAAACCTTTTGATGTTTCATCTTCTAGGGTTAGGGTTTTGGATGTTTAGGGTTTTCTCATTAATGTTTGATGTTAAAAAAACCTTTTGAGCCTCATTGTAAACACATCTTCTTGCAAATGCGCGTAGCCATCACATCTCTTCTCAAAGATATACTACTACCATTCTAGTGAGTTCAGCTCGCTCTACATTTTACAGTTCTTATACATTTCGTTCATTAATAGAAATTGTGTATCACTGTATCTCTGTGTTTCTTGCAATATCTCTGTGTATTTCCTTGTTATAACTCTGCCTTCACTTCGTTTTCAGCATAATCTGGATTAGTCGCCTTGCCAATTTTATGAAGCATATTTTAATAAAGTATACAAGCGATCATATGGAGCCACCATCACTTTTTTAAGATATATTATCACCATATGAAAAGGGGCGCACTTAATAAAGGAGATCAATATTAAATCCATAGCAGTCGTCGATCCAAATATTTCGTCACGCTAATCCAAGCCACCATGATTTCTTTTTGGGCCAATGTATTACATGGAACCACCAGACCATGGAAAAACAAGAATTTTATCATGGATCGATGACCGTTTGGTTGTGGGTCGAGCCAGATTTCTTTAAATATGAAAGTTTAAACTCAGCTAGACATAGCATTGAATGATCCCGTACGACATGTGTCTTCGGAGCCGAACTAGTCAACCAAATTAGATGTGTAGTTTGCATATCAAATGATTGCATGCT
>JZKD02S0974687.1:0-13149 GCA_000966675.3 Picea glauca | reverse complement strand
ACATAGGCTAAACGTTCTACAGAATGAAGGTTCTCCGATGATTTTTTCCGGGGACATTTGCCCAAAATTCGGCAATAAATTATTAGATACACAAATTTGAGTGATTACTTCTGTATAATTTGATTGACCCAGAGGTTTTTCAACATGTTGAATCCATTTCTGCATTCAAAACTAGATTTTAAACAACAAAACATAATGATTTCGTGCAGATTTATGTCGTCGTATTCTGACGAAAAAAGCATTTCATAGAATAATTAGCCAATGCCTATATATATATATATATTATAAATATTATATATTATATGTTATATTATATATTGTGTGTTATATTATGCTATTTTTTTTCCTTTTAAAATAGGTTCAACTCCTAATACCACTCGAGGTGTGTAAAGACTTGACCAAGATGTCATCTGGATGTTATCCATAATACTCCTAAACATGCTCAAGATATTTGCAAATGTGTCCTACTAGACATCAATCTGCACCTAGAAACCCAAGGTAAAGACAAAATCCCCAATCTCAAACAAGAGATGAGGGACACAAACATTGGTGTGTAGCATGAAACTGGTCAAAGAATTAGAAGAAAAACTCATCACAAAAGTTCATAATTTCCATTTTGACATTTTTTTTCTTCGATTGTAACTTGAAGATGCTTGGAAAAAAATAGAAGTTCACTTTTAATCTTATAGAACAAATAAATCGTCATTGCAAGGAAGAATATACTTATATTTGATGGCGACTTAACTCAAAGTTTTACAATGCCTAGACACTCTCTAAAATCCATTTTTCTTCTCCAAAACAATCAAATGTTCATGAGTGGCGTGGGACCCATAGGAAGTACAAAAAAACCCTAATATATAGTTTTTTTAAATAACACATCATCTTGCAAGAAAATAATAATGATATGTTCATTTGTAGGTAGGTAGGTTTAGAAATAAATTAGAGGTTAAAATGTCTCCATTTTTCATAGATTAGGGTTTTTTTATACTTCCCATATATATATATATATATATGGTTAAGAACATCTGTTTCCTCCTAAGTGGTCACAAGTTCAAATCCAGAGGGGGGGTAGGGTATGTATACCTCCGTAGAATTTAACGTTCAAATGGTTGTGTAGAGGAGTCCCTTGTCCCACAAACAAGGGGGTCTCATACACCAATTTGGTGTCTGGATTGGTCGTGACCTTAAAATTAGATTATTATTATTATTATTATACACACACGATGTATTCCTCGACGTACTCGTTTGGATGGGGCGTCACATTTCTAGGCATTCCCATTTCTAAAAATAATAGACGTTTCAATGTTTCATTCAACTTAGGTGGAAAGATGGGAAAATGACCCATACACATATAATGAAAATCCCCTAGATAAAGAAACATAGAGTATGTTGAGGTCTCCAAATAGATGCTACTCAAAATGGTGATAGTATAATGAATATCAAGAGCAATGTTCTACCTTTGGAATGAGAGTGATTAAAATCAAACTTTGGATATGCAATGAAAGGCACAACACATACCCAAGTGGTTGTTCTAGAAAACCCATGACAAATTCCATTGTTTACTCAAGTGAACACATACCCAAGTGAAATCCTACAATGAGTTCAACCTTTATTTTTATTTCTTATAATCCACTTTGAATGTGGTGAAAATGGCATTCTCCATGGTATCCAACTAAGTAACTATAATAACAACTTAAATATAAGGCTCCAAAACAATGTTGAACAACACAAAACCTTTGAAGGTGATTCAATATCCATGTTGTCAATGTTTCATTTTATGGTTGTAATCCTTTGTTGGCACAAAATGTCTCATATAATTAAAATTGATTAAAAACATCTTGTATATCATTCTCAAAAGAGAAAATATCTATCAAAAGTTCAAAACATCTTCAATTCATCCTAATCCTTCAAGGTTCATAAGTCATTACATCAAAGCTAGTTTGGATGTTACTCTGCCACCCTTTTATGGGGCCCTTTAATATCACCATTGGAATTTTGTACACCTCTTCAACACCAATAGAAAAGAAATCGAATATCCATCAATCTTAAACATGCTATGAAAAAAAATCCCATAACTTCTACCATCATATTCAATATTATTCATTTTCTTGATAACATTTCCCCTTTTACTTGGTGCTTCTTCATTGAGGGGATATTCCATGTGTCCTTTTATTTGGTAACATGGGAAAAATACTCCCATGTTTGGCTTCAAATCTTGCTTATTGTTCTATTTGGTTTGATAGACTTCCCTTTTCTGGCTTGCACTTCAATTAGCTAGTGATAAGCCAAACCTATTACTTGCTCCATGTTCACTCTAACAAGGAAAATTGAATCATATCTTTAAAAACCTTTGTTGATGAACTATTATCCACAGTGACACAAGCACGAAAGAAAGAGAAATATTTATGTTAGTTAATATAGATGCATGCATACTCAAGAAAATAACTATAATAGTTAGAATGGATGCATGCCTACTCAAACCTATAATAGTTAGCATGGATGCATTCCTACTCAAACCTATATAGCTTCTAAGTTTAATGATGCTTGATTTACTTACCAATCCTTGCATGAATTATTCTAACCACCACATTCGATGCTTGCTTTGATCATTAAATCACCATACGAACCAAAACTTGCTTTTGTGTGAATTATCATGATACACTAGCATGAAATTATCATGATACACTAGCATGATACTGACATCATAGGTTGTATTAGCACTCACACTAGCCTCATGCTAGTGTATGATGATGTATGTTGCAAGATTCCTTCACTCACGCTTCACCATGAACATTATAACATCTGTCCTCTTATCATTTCCTTACAAGCATTGGGTGCTCCTCATGCCTTCACTCACATCAAACCAATATTGTCTCCCTAATCCTATTGGCTTTGCTAGTTCAACACTAATTGTTGTTTCCTATTTCCTCTTTCCTTCCTTAGTGCTTAGGTATGGTTCCCCATTTTTTCCTCTCCTCTTCCCCTTGGTCATTGGTCATTGGTTTGGATTTATTAGATATTTCGAGGCACCTATTTGGGGCACTCTCTTACCCTATGGGATTGATTTGTGACTCCCTTCACATTTATGCTGTAATTTTTTCATTTGATTATCAAATTCTTTGTGTGAGTCATATTTGAGTCTCGAAACCCTCCCATACCGTCAATGCATGCATCTACTATAACCATGTCAAATTTCAATGCATACAAGCACAAACTAAAAAAAATTCAATGTTGGCCCCATTCACAGGTCACTATGCGTGCGGTCAAATTAAAGAATAATTTATACTAATTGGTAATTAATGTACAACCTTGAAAATTGTTAGACGAACCATAGTTAAAATTGGAGATGATGGTATACACCTGAATGAGCTTCTCTTGGTTTTATACCTTGTGCATGGTAGATGAGCTCATAAAGCATCATTTATGCCCTTGAATACTATTTTTTTTTATTCATATGCCAGGTACAAAACCTTAAGAGTCATCTATAGTTCATAAAACTTGTAATGGTGCCAATATGAGACATATGCCAAAGATTTCATTTATAGGTCCTATGTGGTGGTTTTAGACCCTATGCATGGTTTGTGAGTCCTAAAAGCGTATTGTATGCCTTAATACATTTATATTTCCTCCTCGTACCTTGTCCATGAATTGGAGAAATATAGTTTGAAAAAATTCAATGCTGGTCCCTTTCACTGGTCATTATTTCTGGAAAGTTCTGATGAAGATGTTATAGGAACGATGAACATGTTCATTGAACCTCGTCGCAATATGATGATAATGATGATGACAAATATGATGATGGATAATTTCGTCTCCTTCACAATTAGGTTATAATTTTTTCATTTGATTGTCAAATTATTTGTGTGAGTCGCATTTGAGTCTCGAACCCCTCCCATACCATCAACACATGAATCTACTATAACCATGTCAAATTTCAGTGCATACAAGCACAAACTAAAAAATTTCAACGTTGGCCCCATTTACAGGTCAGACTATGTGGGGTCAAATTAAAGAATAATTTCCACTAATTGGTAATTAATGGAAAACCTTGAAAATTGTTAGACGAACCAAAGTTAAAATTGGAGATGATGGTATAAACCTAAATGAGCTTCTCTTGGTTTTAGACCTTGTGCATGGTAGATGATCTCTTAAAGAATCCTTTAGGCCCTTGAATACTATTTTTTTTATCCATATACCATGTACAAAACCTTAAGAGTCATCTATAGTTCATAAAACCTTGTAATGGTGCCAACATGGCACATAGGCCAAAGATTTTATTCATAGGGACTATGTGGTGGTTTTAGATCCTATGCATGGTTTGGGAGTCCTAAAGGCGTATTGTATTCCTTAATACATTTATATTTACTCCTCATACCATGTCCATGACTTGGAGAAGCACAGTTTGAAAATTTTCAATGCTGGCCCCTTTCACTGGTCGTTGTTTCTGGAATGTTCCGACGAAGATGTTATAGAAATGACGAACATGTTCATTTAAACCTTTCCATAATACAATGATAACGATGATCAAAAATATGATGATGGATAATTTCATCTCATTCACATTTATGTTATAATTTTGTCGTTTGATTGTTGAATTTTTTGTGTGAGTCACATTTGAGTCTCGAAACCCTCCCATACCGTCAATGCATGAATCTACTATAACCATGTCAAAATTCAATGCATACAAGCACAAACTGAAAATATTTCAACGTTTGCCCCATTCATAGGTCATTCTGTGTGAGGTCGAATTAAAGCATAATTTCCACTAATTGGTAAATGGACAACCTTGAAAATTGTTAGATGAACAAAATTTAAAATTGGAGAGGATGGTATAAACCTGAATGAACTTCTCTTTGTTTCAAGAATAATATATTCTCTTCTGAAAAAATCCAACCACGTGAAGGTGGAAGCTCATATGGCCCCTCCCCCCACCCTCACATCACTCTCAATTCCCCAATACCCAATTTATCTACTATAAAATATTTGAAAGAAACATAGTAAGAATCAAACATAGAAACTGTTAGAAAACATGATCGTGGAGCAATAAAATAAAACAAATGTAGAAATAAAACAAAAAATATGCACAATACAATAGAGACATAGATATACCCGGTTTGCCCAATGTAGGCTACATCCACTAGAGAAATTGCCAGGTCCATCCCTTTTATTATCCAAAAAAATGAAGGGATACAATCTACAACACACCCGCTATAACTTCCTCTTCTTTCTCTCACATTATCCTCTCTAAGAATACAATATTCGCAATAATACACAACAAAAATACAATTCCCTTATAAAAGAGGGTTGTATTCTAGGGAAAAAAACCCTAAAATAACTTATACCGTCAGATCTGCGACCTTATAATGAACGTGTGTACAATCTTCCGGGGTATAAACACGACTGAAAACAAAAAACCTCTGAATCAGGAAGATAATCAGGCTCCACAACCAACAAAAACTAATACAACTAAAATTTAAGGTAAATGAAAGAGAACAAATATGAATTGAAAACATATAAATACATACCTTGTACATTTCAACATTTCAATATCAATAATATTCTTCTTCATCCAACTCAACATCTGTATCATCCAATTTAGAATTTATGTTGAAAGGATTGACCATATCAACATCATCTTCAATGTCTTCATTTCCAATCATATCATCGTCTATATCATCATCAGGAACATTTTATCCTACATTTGGTTTGACTTCTTCAAGTTATTCATCTAACACATCGTCGATATCATCTTCATCCAAAACATTGTCTAGAACATCTCCTTGAACTTCTACGACGTCTTCCTATGACACATGAAATGATTACTCATCTACATCATCTTCTTCTTCAATATCACCTTCTTCTCCTACATTATACTTTACTGGCCTTCCTCTTGGATCATATCTAACGACATATGACCAACCCCCTCTACTTGGAACTTCTTTGTAAAATACCTATTCACATTGGCTTGGACGAACATAGGGCTCTGATCCTGGTTCAACATTCCTTGTATTAACCATGGTAAATCTGTTAGCATGTTGATTAATAGTTCTATTAGGATCACGGTCATTCATTCATAGCATGTACCATTCGACGTCGAACATAACTAATTTGAAGGATTTAAAGTCACACTCAAGTATATCATCCAAAAACCCATAGTATTGATTTTGAGAGACTTCTGGATGCCTGTCGCTTCTAGAGGAAACACTAGTAACCTGAAATACTATAATTATCCCACTATCAAAAATTTTCATCTTTTCATCCAACTTTTTGATGTGAAATTTGTGGCTATTGTCAATTGATAATCATATTTTATACTTGGAAATTGTGCAAATTAAGAAAAAAAACACACCATATACATCAATATAATATTAAAAAAAAAACTAAATACTATGGGTGAATATGCTTGCATGTTTATCTTTTAAACCATATGCTAAATCAATTTCCCTCTATGTAATATTGGTATCTCCTTTACGTTCATCTTCTTTGACTAATGTAGACACACCATACCATGATAACCTACCATTATTAGATTGTATAGATCGTTCAATCCATACCTTCAACCAATCAATATTGCTTGCAATGTATAAATGTATTGCATCCCACTCTCGACCAATTTTATTAAAATAAAACAATTCACATATAATTAGTTACCATGGTATACCTTCATAATAATAGATTATGCAGGAAGAATAAAATTAAATAAGTACGATATACATAAAAACAAAAAGTCAAATGTATTATAAATCCCCACCATCTATTTACATGTCACTTTCCTCATTCTACCTTTCCCCAATAGGTGCTCCCCTTCAAATTTTTTGATGGAGTCGACATCCCAAATGTGATCCACATTAATAGTTGCAACTATTTTAGGAATATGTTGAGTAATATAAACCATGGTTTGATATACCATATATCCATCTAGCATAGAACCCTTAGGACGTGCTCTTTGTATAATCAAATCCTTCAATGATTTCAAGTGCCTCTCAACCATCCAGATTGACCTTATGTGTATAGGTCCACACTTTTCAATCTCCTCAACTTGGTGTACAAGGTAGTATTCTTGTGCATTGAAAAATGTCGAAGGTAGATACTTTTGCATTTCACACACTAGACAAGGAATTTATCTCCTCCAATACTTTCTATCTTCTTTATAGATTTATTTAGATGAAAACCATCTACAAATGATGCAAGCAAATCACGGGTTTCAACAATAAAGTATATAGTACTGCATTACAAGTAAAACACATGAAGTCAAATATAAGTTGTACAACAAATTGAAAAAATTACACTTTGCATATAAATAACTACTTATCTCATGTATTTTCCAATATCATGTATAAATGTTTGGCATTGTTGTCAAAGTTGCTTGGGAGAGATAGAGGTAGAACATTCTGTAAAAAAAAATTGAATCATTATTTATTCCCAAATTAGTAGAAAAAAAATAGTAACAAGATATTTCGCCAATATAAAAATATATACACCAAAATAATTACCTTAATAAAGGTATGCTGATCATGAGTTTTTACCCCACCTAATTCAACTTTCTTTGTTAGGATATTCTTTATGTTTGAAGAAAATCCATGGGAAATTTAATTTTTTCAATAACCTCTTTTACATCCTTGCTTTGCTGCTCTGTAAATAACCATGGAAGGGTTCTTATATTTTGGTCTCCTTTGCTATTTGAATGAATCACACTTTTCATTGCATGATTGGCCTCCTTAATGTCATTACAAATCTTGACAATTTTTTCTTTGTCACTCCTTCCATATAAGATTCGCCATAACATTTTTGTTACATTCTTCCCGATGTGCATTGTATCAAACAAATGAACAATTTATAGGTTCTCATAGTAGGGGATCCTATTGAATTGTAAGGGATAAATTTTCATTCCTCGTGGAAGCGCCCCATTATTAATGCCTTCATGACGACCTTCAAGGTGAAGCATATAAATTAAATATTTTACAACAAAACTTGTCGATTATTACAATGAAAAAAATGCAATAAAAATACAAAATATTCCAAACATTTCATGTATGATACATAGATGATTTGATCCATACCTCGACGATTTCTATTATATTGCAACTGCCATAAACGATGTGTCATTCTCCATGGTTTAAATCGAGTCTCTTCTTCCCATTGAAAATATGTCTTTCAGTACTTTAATACCTATGGTTCTTAGAGAGGAAGTGCCTATACTCATCAAACACCTCCTTTCCTAAAATTTTTGAACGACTAGATTTCATCTTAGGACCACAAACTGGACATGCAAATTTACCCTTTGTTTGAAGACCCGCAAGAGATGGATTAAATTTTATATCAATTATTTGAAGTATGTTTAATGAAGGGATTATATAAAAAACATGCATGATATGAAATTCATAAAATTGAACACTATTAAAGTGCAGTGTAACATTATAACATACCGCACAAATGTGTTAGCCCCGGTGCACCATGAATTGTCCATACAAGCATTGCATGGAATTGCAATTCCCTTTGTGTATCTACTGGTATAGAGATATCATACATAGTGATGCCCTTCCATATCTCTAGTAACTCGTCAATAAGAGGCTTGATATATGCATTCATATCTTTGACTTGGTACTTACCTAATTGATTGAACATACAATACATAATTACTACATATACGAGTAAAAAAAAATATCAAACATAATTATAAGACATAATTGAACATATATGAGTAAACAAAAAAATACAAGACATAATTATGAAACAAATGAGATGTTACTGTGTTAAAAAAATTATTCTAAACAAATACCTAGAACTATCATTCCCAACATTATGTGCTCCCTCTTTATTGACATCCATGGAGGAATGTTATTGTTGATAACAAAAACATGCCACACTAAGTAAGTAGATATGATCTCTCCAAATGGATTGACACCATCAACTGCCAATGAAAGCCTAAGATTACGAGGTTTGACTTTAAAATGTGGCCACATTTCCTCTATCTTCTTAAATGCAGATCCATCTGCATGCATTTGAAGAACACCATATTTACTTCTATTCTTTGCATGGTATTCCATAAACTGTGCTACGCTTTTGCACCTGAACAATCGCCACAAACATGGAATTATGGGAATATAATGAAGAACCTTGCGAGACACCTTTTTTGTTACTTGATCTGTTTGATATATACTAATTTGACATTTCATGCATTCTTCTTTCGATGCATGTTCTCCATAATATATAATATGATCATCAGGACATGCATGAATAGCTTGATACTCCATTCCAATATCTTTCATAATGGCATGCAAATCTTGGTATGTGCGATGTAAAGCATTTGACGGTGGTAACGAAAATTCACCTAACAATATACAACATAAAAAATCAATACTAGTTAATGTAAAGAATATTAATTGTACATATTGTATCCGAATTTTATAGATGATCAACTAAAAATAAAAATAGAGGAAAAAAGAAAACCTTTATCATCATCTTCTAAATGTGACAAAATATATTACATACCTTAGAAGTTGTGTGACACAAGTGTTTGACAAACCATTCATAACCTTTAAGTTCACCAACAACAATATACCAAAGAGAAGACTTGTTTTGGAGCCTTCCTAAAGAGGTTGTCTTACCTTCTCAAGTACATGTATATCAAAAAAACCATCAAGTTGGTCGTCATCATCATCCATTCCAACATTATTAAATGTCTCATGGATCAATATATTTGTCCCATCTTCTTCAATTGTGTTATTAGGATCATCATCTTCTTCCATAGGATCATTAACTTGACATTCGATATTCGATCCATGTTTATGAACAAGCACTTGTACAACCACATCTTCCTCCATGGGAAGTGCCCTAGGGCGTCGTTCCTTTATAATTACAAACAATAAAATAATATTAGTGTATATAACAAATATTCAAACGATACACACGTTTAAAAATATAATATAGGAAAAAAAAGACAACAAAGACAAAGACAAAGACATCTTAGGTGGGAGCGGGAAACAAAGACAACAAATCAATGATGAAACTTGTGCAATTTATCAAGATGTTTATGAATATGTCGAACAAATGTAGGAAAATTGTTACTTTTCTTGACATGTAGAAAGAGAGACACTTTGTGAGATATATAGTCACAACCAACAGAAACAATATATTCTTACTTTTCCTTCATCATTATGTCATATTCTTTCTTGGTTTCACTTGGAGACCACAAGTTTTAAGTGGATGGAAACTTTCCCCGACCCAACTTGGAGACCATGGTTTAATTTATAAGGGGTTGAGAGTTGAAGGATTAGGGGTTAATGCATTAGTGGTCCAAGGGTTAGGGGTTAGGGGTTAAGGGGTTAGGGTTTAAGATGGGGTAATTAGGGGTCATGGATAGGGGTAATTAATGGTTTAGTGGTTTATAAGGAATCAAGGGCTAATGGATTAGGGGTTAACATGTTATTGGCTATCCAAGGGTCAGGGGTACTTAGAATTTTGTAGTCTATATGGATCAACCGACTTACTCATTGAGAGAGAAACAAAGACAACAAATCAATGATGAAGCTTGTGCAATTTATCAAGATATTTATGAATATGTTGAAAAAATATAGGAAATATGTTACTTTTCTTGGCATGTAGAAAGATAAACACTTTGTGAGATATATAGTCACAACCAACAAAAAACATATTCCTATTTCTCCTTCATCATTATGTCATATTCTTTCTTGAATTCACTTAGAGACCACAAGCGTTAAGTGGATGGAAACTTCCCCCGACCCAACTTGGAGACCACGATTTAATTTATAAGGGGTTGAGAGTTGAGGGATTAGGGGTTAACACATTAGTGATGCAAGGGTTAGGGGTTGGAGTTTAAAGGGTAATTATGGGTCAAGGATAGGGGTACTTAATGATTTAGGGGTTTATAAGAGGTCAAGGGCTAAAGGATTAGGGGTTATCAAGTTATTGGCCATCCAAGGGTTAGGGGTACTTAGGAGTTGGTATTCTATATGGAGAAATAAACTTAGGTGAGAGCGAGAAACAAAGATGAAGATTGTGTAATTTATCAAGATGTTTATGAATATGTTGAAAAAATATAGGAAACATGTTACTTTTCTTGACATGTAAAAAGAGAGACACTTTGTGATATATATAGTCACAAGCAACAAAAACAACCTATTCTTATTTCTCCTTCATCATTATGTCATATTCTTCCTTGATTTCACTTGGTGACTACAAATTTTAAGTCGATGACAACTTTCCCACAACTTGGAGACCACAATTTATAAGGGGTTGAGAGCTTATATATCCCTCTGATCCCTAACCCTTAACCTCTAAACCATTAAAACCTAACCCTTTAATACCTAGCCCCTAACCCCTCAAAACCTATCCCCTAATCCTTAATGCCTTAACCCCATTCCCCCTTCCCTTAAACCCCTAATCCCTTAACCGCTAACCCCTAAACCTTTCAACCATAAACCCTTAACCAATAACCCCTTACCCCACAATCCCCTAAGCTATTAACCCCTAACCCGACCTAACCCCTTGATCCCTAACCTTAAACCCTAAACCCCTAACCCTTACTCCCTAAAACCCCATTAACCTATAAATCCCCTAGGACCTAAAGCCCCTAAACCTACCTTAAACCCTAACCTATTAACCCTAACCCCTTAACCATTGAGCCCTAATATGGCCTTATTAACCCTTAAATCGCTAAAATCTTAACCCCTAACCCCTTACAACTTGTACCCCTAAACCTTAAACCCCTTAACCAATAAACCCTACCCTAAACCCTAATTAAAATATACATATGTCTACTTCTTCTCTTCTTCACTTATTCTCAATTTGTTGTGTATGTAGAATATATCCATAAAGAAAAAACAATACATTAATTTTCTTCTACATTTAACATATAAATGTTTACAAAAACAAACTGCAATATAAAGACATATAATGAATAACTTACCAAGGGACAATATTCATGCCCGCCTTCAAGGTGTCCATACTCTCTAGAATGTCTTTTAGCTATTTTTATTAAAAGTCTCCTTCTATTATAGCCCTTGCATATTTTACAAGGGCAATAACATTTTCGATCACCCAAAGCCTCCAATGCAGATATCATGTCTCCTTGTCCTCTTGGAGGAATGTTATGTGACATTTTTCCTTACCAAACTTTAAGTGATGATTATCTTAAAAAATTAACCTCAATAGTTTAACTATTTGTAATGCAATTAACAAAATAATTTTTTTTTGTATTATGACCAAAAAATATCCCCTATAACCTCTACAAATCGTCGCTAGTATAGGAACAACGTTGAACGTCTCTAATATTTCAAACTTTTTTAATTATATATCACTTTTAACGTGGCAAAATATTGACTTCGTCAAACGTCAGTATGGAGACACATAGATCGTTGACCTGATCAGTCGTTAGATATTCGATGAAGTTTGTATTCATCGAATATCTGAAGAAAGGGACTTTATCGCCAACTATCCGACGATAAAGTCCCTTTCATCGGATAATCGACAAATGTCGAAGAAAAAAAAAAAATACAAAAAATGCAAATAAAATCCAACAATACCACCGATTTTATTAGTACTATCAAAATACGACGTCAATTTTTTCACCCATATATAATAGTGACCTCTTAGTATATATAGTTATCTTAAACATCCATAAATTAAGATATATATCTATTTATTTATATAAATTATATTGATATTAATATACCATAATAAATATGTATATTCATTCTAACAATCATTATATTTGAAATTAATGTGAAATTATTCAGATCTAAAAATAATATTTAAATAGTAGAACCTCTAATTTTAAAATTCAACCTCAATTCACTACTATTAGAAGAGTTGGCCTACCCTACCTCATACAAATTATCACGTCACTCTCCCGATCCCTTTAGATTGGTTCTCATTAGTGACTATTCTTGTAATTGTTAACATATTATTCTAGTATACATATTCTTAAAATAGCCCTTCGAATAAATCAAAGGATTGAAAAACCCTTTTTTAAAAGCCTTAACAAATTGATTGTAGAAGAAAGGTAGGCTAACCCTTCTTCATATACATTATTAAATCACTCTTTTGATCACTTTACATTAATCCTCATGATGGTTTGTTCCAATAATTGTAGATCTATTCCCATTATATTGTATTCTATATAATCAT
>JZKD02S0974665.1:0-13657 GCA_000966675.3 Picea glauca | reverse complement strand
AGATATGCGCCACTCTCTCTCCTTCTTCTCTAACTGCAGATCCAAAACTTGTCTCACGAAATGAGCAAGTGAGTTGTGTGTCTAAGTGAGGTGCTAGCCTCCTTATTTATATTAGGCTGGCACATGTGAAGTGTCTCTTCACTGACAGGGCCGACTTCTCCAACAGGGTGGTTATAACCACCTTTAATATTTTCTGTGGCCTCTTTAATATCTGTTGGGGCAGACTTCTTATTCTGCCTATTATAATTATCATTTGACCAATCCGCAAAAGGGGATTTGGTCCTATTACAATAGCCGACATGATCAATCCACAATGGGGATTGATCTAATGCATAATATATCAAATAACAATAAGAATACTCTTTGCAGTTACATTATTTCAACACATCCAGCTGACTAATTTGAATGCTAGTTTGGGTAAATTCCACATTTACTTTTAGGTTTCCTTACTTGTCCTTTAATCTAGTTGCTTTAATTTAGTTTTCCCGTAGTTTAGCGAAATACTATAGGAATAAGCCATTGAAGATCAGGATCTAACTCAGGAGATGTGATATTGCGATCCAGTGTTAAGCTACATCTTGTAGTGTGAATTTCCATTTGAGCTTATCTTACTTGCATTTATTACATTTTGAAGTGTTTTTGTCGGCTATAGGCTACACTAGGCTCCAATCCTGCATTTCATGTGCCTGCACCTCTAATGCTCCTACTCCCTAGTTGATAATTAAATGTGCGAAAATTAGTGCATATATTTAGCCCAACAACCCGTAATAATAACTAATTAAATAATAATCACCTTCTAGGGTAGAGCATTTGTGGGCTATGAATTTTCTTTTAAGTTCCCATTATTGACTTTGGTCTAGAAAGTATTCATAAAAACATGCTAACCAAGGTAGAGCGTTTGTGGGCTATGCATTTCCTTTTCAGTTACACGTATTGTCTTCAACTTGCTAACACATGCAAAGTAAATGCCTAAAATAATAAAGGGCTTGGAAAAAATATGCTTCAAAAACAAAAAGAGGAAAAGGATGTGGCTAGCCCTCAACAAAGGCACCCATAAATGAGACAATATGAGCCATTGTATGTCATGGCACCCCTTACCTAGAAGTCTAGTCCCATCCAATTCACATTCACTACATGACCTAGAGAGGGTTCTCCTTGGAAACATCACATACTTGAGGATTGGTTCACCCAATAGGGCATTATGACAACCCTCCCATATATAAATTTTGCAAATTGCATAAGGTCTTTAAGTATTGGTTTATTTTGATAAGGGGGATTTGATGCACATGTGTTGGTGGTTCTTTTATTAGATATGGCTTACTTGACATGATATTGTGACTTGCGGACCCTTGGAGGGCATACTTGCTTATCTTTGATGGTCCTTGACAGGTGAAAGCTTGATCATGGAGGCACAAGATCACCTGGACCTTCACTTGGGGTAGGAAGCCCATAGGTTGGATGATGTGACCCCTCTCCTTTTGACAACTTGGATGAGGGACGTTTCCTTTGGAGCCACTTGATTACCCCTTGGAGGTGACTTTCTAGCCCTCTTAGCCCCAACATTTTCCTTTGGAGGCCTTATCTCTCTCTTTTGGGGCATGATGTAACACTTGGAGGGTTAGGGTTTGATGGTGATGGATGATTTGTTGATAACTTGCTATGATTGAATGGAGGAAGACCCTTGCACCATGAATATGTGGCCTTTGGAGGCCCAATGTCTCCCTCAAATAGCTAAACGATTTTCCCATTATGCCAAAATGTCACCCCTGGGGAGCATGATGTCATCTTTTAAGGCTTGCTTATTTTGTAAATTCAAATTATTATTCGTAAAGGGGAAAATTAGGAAGCTGACCTCCCTAATTTGTGTTTTACCCTAAGATAAGTAGACAAATTGGTTTTCTAAGGCATTGTACAAATAAAGGTCATGACATTCTCATTTTAGACATCACACACTTGAGAATTACATATGTTTGTGGCCAAAATTTTCACCCCTCTTGGGAAATTTGCATCTTTCTCTCTCTTGCGCTCTTATGGATGCTAGTTACTTGTCTTTTGGAGTAAAGTTGTATGCTATCTCTTTTGGATGCTTATCTTGCTCTTGTGGCAAAATATACTTGGTAGAAAACGGTTTATCTTGCTATCTCTTGGAATTGGTAAGGAAATTTCTGGATATTGTTGTTCTTACTTACTGTTTCATGGCATTCTTTTCTAAATCCTCAGGGGAGTATAAAGGCATACACCCTCCACTAAGTCTATCACATTTGTATTTGGATAAGCTACTTAACAAGGTTGCTATGAGGAGTAAAAAGGCTTACACCCTCCTAGATTTACCTTGCTAGTTTTATTTTCCCTAGGGAGTAAAAATGCTTACACCCCCAGGGAGGTAACATAACTAGCCCTTGCGACAAAAGACCCCATAAACCAATTGACAAGGCACTAGTCTAATTTTCATTGGAGAAATAAAATCATTTGCATTGGAATACGAGAAAAATATAGATTTTGCAATTGTTTATGTTGGAATCAATTTTGCATGCTCAAGGCATCTAGCTTAGCCAAGTAATTCTTATTGTTGTTACAAAGTAATGTTATATCCATTAAGGCTGTAGAATACTCTCATTTTTATTCATTGCTCACTTATCTACTGTTGAAATTTACTAGTGAACCTAGATAAATGTTTTATTGCTCATTAGTTATTATTTACTCGGTTTACTTGTCAATTTTTGTGGTTAGATTTTTCTGTTGTAGCAATTGTTTGCTACAACCACTTGGATGTTATAATACATTGTTGATATCACCTAAACAACAACCCTAAATACCATCTAAAGTCTTTCTCTTTCGAGTGGAACTTTGACTAGTTATTGCTAGCTTAGTTTCCATCATCTTACACTTGATTTTAGTGGTTCAATTTGCAGCTATTGGTAATTGTTTCTTGTTGATTTATAGACTTATATATTGTTGCAATCTGGGACAACAAGATTTCTTTCTAAAACCCCAATAGTTAAAGGCTTGTTTGATCATTAATTATATTGTTCCACACAAGGCTAACATTGTTTTGTACGTACACAACTATTGGCAATCATTTCCCCTCCCACAAGACGCCTCCTCAATCCTTTATTCACCTCCAATATTGACCTTTAGGGGATCCATTCATCATCATCTTGCTTTTCATATCAATCCCCTAGGGTCACCGAGATTCCCCCCTTGTGGTGATTGCATCATCACTGAAGCGAGGGGAGTGTCTATCTAAGGTGACAATGGGTATATATTCCCATAGTTGTCACACTCTTGTGGTTTGTGTATGTTATCCCCATTTCCCAAGAATAACTAAGGAGATGATGTCTTGAGGCCCTCAAGTTGCAGACATGGAGTAGCGAGAGACAGATGGCTGACAACGTCCACTTGCAAATACATAGGACCACACATCTCAGACTCATCATGATGGTATCCTCCACACCAACTTGCTTCTGTAAGACATTGGGTCTTGATCCATGAGGTACAAACCAAGTATTATGGTGAGTGTCATTTCAATATTTGAGACATTTGAGTGTGTTTCATTTAAATTTGCTTTTGATTATGTAACATATGCTTGGAAGTTATGATCTTTTCCTTTTTTCACCTTGGCAGTTGACATTATGCGCTAGTAAGTGGTCACCCTTAGGGATGGGTTTGCTACTGGGAGGCCATCATGCCATCCTAATCATACTTGCCACTTTCCACACTTAATCCCCTTGCCTCCTTATCTTTTGGGATTTTCGGGTGTACTAACCCAAGAAGGGATTGTCCCTCGTTTCATGGGAAGAAGGGGTTGAAGGCCCAGAGTGAATGTAGCTGGAAAAAGATAAAATCCAAATCATAACCTTCCAGATGCTTTCCCAAACAGGTCTTGAGAACACTAAAATGTATNTCACCTAAACAACAACCCTAAATACCATCTAAAGTCTTTCTCTTTCGAGTGGAACTTTGACTAGTTATTGCTAGCTTAGTTTCCATCATCTTACACTTGATTTTAGTGGTTCAATTTGCAGCTATTGGTAATTGTTTCTTGTTGATTTATAGACTTATATATTGTTGCAATCTGGGACAACAAGATTTCTTTCTAAAACCCCAATAGTTAAAGGCTTGTTTGATCATTAATTATATTGTTCCACACAAGGCTAACATTGTTTTGTACGTACACAACTATTGGCAATCATTTCCCCTCCCACAAGACGCCTCCTCAATCCTTTATTCACCTCCAATATTGACCTTTAGGGGATCCATTCATCATCATCTTGCTTTTCATATCAATCCCCTAGGGTCACCGAGATTCCCCCCTTGTGGTGATTGCATCATCACTGAAGCGAGGGGAGTGTCTATCTAAGGTGACAATGGGTATATACTCCCATAGTTGTCACACTCTTGTGGTTTGGGTATGTTATCCCCATTTCCCAATGATAACTAAGGAGATGATGTCTTGAGGCCCTCAAGTTGCAAACATGGAGTATCGAGAGACAGATGGCTGACAACATCCACTTGCAAATACATAGGACCACACATATCAGACTCATCATGATGGTATCTTCCACACCAACTTGCTTCTGTAAGACATTGGGTCTTGATCCATGAGGTACAAACCAGGTATTATGGTGAGTGTCATTTCAATATTTGAGACATTTGAGTGTGTTGCATTTGAATTTGCTTTTGATTATGTAACATATGCTTGGAAGTTATGATATTTTCCTTTTTTCACCTTGGCGGTTGACATTATGCGCTAGTAAGTGGTCACCCTTAGGGATGGGTTTGCTACTGGGAGGCCATCGTGTCATCCTGATCATACTTGCCACTTTCCACACTTAATCCCCTCGCCTCCTTATCTTTTGGGATATTCAGGTGTACTAACCCAAGAAGGGATTGTCCCTCATTTCATGGCAAGAAGGGGTTGAAGGCCCAGAGTGAATGTAGCTGGAAAAAGATAAAATCCAAATCATAACCTTCCAGATGCTCGCCCATAGGTCTTGAGAACACTGAAATGTATCTTCTAAAAATTCAAAGACCTACAAAAGCAAACACACACACACACACACACATATATATATTAAATAGTCTTGGAAAAAGGATGCATTGAAAATGAAGGTGCAACATACCCTCTACAAAGGCACCCATAAATGAGACATTATGATCCCTTGTATGTCATGGACCCCATGCCCAATATTCTTTCCCCCATCCACTTCATCTTCTCCACATGGCTTATAGGGGGTCCACCTAGGAAAAAATCCTTGACTTAAGGAATGATTCACCCAATAGGTCACTTTGTCAACCCTCCCATACCTAAACTTGGCAAGTTGCATAGGGTCTTTGAGCACTTGTTTAATTTTATGACGTGGTTTTTAATTCACATGTTGAGGTGGCTCTTTTGTTATTTGATTTACTTATCATGATTCATTTGGCTTGAGATCCTTGCAGGGTGTATTCATTGTCTTTTTAGGACTTTGCTTAGTGGACAGTTTTGGAAGAACAATCCTAGCTTGGGCTTCCTTGGGGCATGAATCCCACAAGGTGGATACCATGGCCCACACATTTGATTATAATGATGGTCTTTGGAGGGCTAGACATCACCCTAGGGCTAGGGTTTTGGTGGTGGTGGTGTTGACTTGATTGACACTTGGCATTTGGATGGAGAGAAGCCTTTGCTTGATGGAAGAGACCCTAGCACATGAGAGGGAGGCCTTTGGAGGCCCAACATTTCACCTCCAAGCTCAAACGACTTGCTAGAAGTGCCAAAATGTCACCCTAGAGAGGGTTGACATCATCTTTAGGGTTTCTTAAATGCAATTTTTATGTTAAATTTAAATTTAATATTGTAAAGGGGAAAAATAAAGGGAAATGTATCCCTTATTTTGTGGTTTACCCTAACTTAAGTGGACAGATGCTTTTTAGGAGTTTTGTATAAATAAGAATCATTTCATTTCATTTTATATCATACCTCTCCCATTGTGAGAAGACTACTTAGCTGAAATTTACGCCCTTCTTGGGAAAATTTATTCTCTCTCTCTCTCTCTTGTGATATGGTTTATCTCTTGTCTTATGGAATGAAGTGGTGCACTATCTCTTGGAGGTTCTTTCTCTTTCTTTGTTGATGAAGAATGCTTGGTGACTAGGGTTTGTCTAGGAATTTTTTGGAATTGGTAAGGGAAAATTGCACTTTGTTAGGTTTATTTCTTGTTCCATGGTTGTTTTTGGCTAAATCCTTGGAGGAGTATAAGGGAATACACCCTCTACCAATTTTTATCATTATTGTTTGATGAAAAGGGGTATTGCAAACGTTGCTAGGAGGAGTAAAAGGTTTTACACCCTCCTAGACTTTACCTTGTTAGGGTTGTTATCTCAAGGGAGTAAAAGAGATTACACCCCTTGAGATTTAGTAGTCCTAACTTAATACAAGAAGACTACATAACCCATTTTGCAAAGCACTAATCATTTATTGCATTGGAGAAATAAATTACTTGCATTGGTAAATATAATTTACAGAGATATTGATCTTATTCAAGTTGGAATCTTTTCTTGATGCTTTAAACTTGTTAAAGCCTCTAGGGCGTCTTTATTGGCCTAGTATACTTTGAGCTATAACTAAACAAAAGCTACATCCATTAGGGATGCAACAAATCACTCTATATATTTAAATTTAACTTGCATTTCAATAGTGGAAATTTACTGGTAAGGCATTACTATCATTCTATTGCTAATTGGTGAACTTTTTGTCGGATCACTTTCTTGCTTTAGTGGTTGAAAATTGTTGCTATAGAAAATATTTGCTACAACCATTTGGTTGTTACAAACATACTCTAAAAACATCATACAATAACCGTCTAATACCACTAAAGTTTTGTGCATCATCTACATGTTTTGTGCATCATCTCTGAATAAATATTTGATGCTTCGAGTGGTTAAATATGCAATAATTAGTTTTATTCCTTGTTGATATATACTCATGTTTTCTGCTATAGTTTGGGACAACGAACTTAACTTGGTTTTCCACTTAACCTTGATCTCGTATACTTGTCTCTTCTAGTGTCTCGGGCAGGTACAACTATGTTCCACAAGCACTCGAGCACTTGGAAATCATTAAACATCTCTAAGACTTGTTTTCAAGCCATTATCCACTTAGTAGTTTGACCTATAGGGGTATCACTTCCATCTCATTTCCCCATAGGGTCACACGGTATTTCCCCCCTTGTGTTGGATTTATCCTTCACTAAAGCGAGGGGAGGGTTTATCTAAGGTGATAGTGGGTAGATTCTCCCACAGTTATCACCATCTCGTGGATTGGATCGGGCTTTGCCCAACCTATAGTTTGAGTGATAACAAGGTCAATCTTTTTCAAACCTACAATTTGTGCGATAACAATCAGAAACTAAGAGAACATAAAAATCTATTGCAATGTATGACATGTTAACCATGGGCATGTACGTGTTCAAGAGACAACAACAAAAGAAGGTGGATATAATTATATGCACATCCCAACACACATATGAGTGAACAATATTTGTTATCTAGATTGGTCCAAATACACACTTTAGTGAGCTTGACATGCATGGTCTTCATGACTTTGACATTTGACCATATTTAGGACCAACCCGAAGTGAGAGATAGAACCTTGGCTACAACACCACAATTAATCAAAATCAATTGATCAAGTGGGGAAGCCCCACGTAACAACCAATATATGTTTTTGTCTCTTAATACATCACAACACAAGAAATGCATGGCATTCAACATATTGCTACTACATTTCCAATAAGGTGAAAACATAGAACCCTTAAAGATGAGCATCCAAGGAACATTTGGCACTGAGAAATTCTTCCTTATCCATTGCATTAACGATTTAATACTTGCTCAAGCATCCCATGGATATATTCTAATACTTCTTGCCCCAACCGGCATTGCAAATTTCAACATACACATGTGACACAACCACTATACACACAACCCTTCATATATATATAAAAGGCATTCACTCTTTACAAGGAAACAATAAGTGTTCCAAGAAGAAATGAAACATGTGTATTATATTTTTCAATAATGATATGATATTTGTGGGATTGATTTGTTTGTGTAGATTGAGAGTTGCACATTATGATATGAGAATTATAACACCTAAATTATTTATGCAAATTGAGAATCGCTTACATGAAGCATTCCAAAAAATAACAATTGCATGTTTGGTCGTCAATCTATAATTATTTTTGGAGACCTAGGTAAACTACCACTAATTATGGACCCATGGTTGTATAAAGGAGCAACACTTGGTAGCTCTTTGTGGACATCCTTCACCATTTTTGCAAACTTGCAAAAGATCTTCCACCAACATGGCAACAAAACACCCCAACTTTTCCTCACCCATGTGTTGACAAACATTAGGAATGTAACTCAAATATTGCAAGGTTTTGAGATCCATTAATCTGAAACAAATACTTTATTTCCCTCAACAAAATATAAACCCTTTGATGCATCCATACACCTATCCACAACAAACAATTTGGTATGTCAACATAATAAGTAAATGCTTCAAGCATTGAACATGTTAGTGGCATACGATATGACTAGGTTCCTTGGCCATGGGGAACTTAACTATAAAGATAACCACCAATTCATGGAACATAAAATATTAATATGTATCAAACAACAAGTCATTACAACATGCAATTTGTTGGTCCACACAAGCTTAGTAGACAAATCTCTAGGAAGGGTCACAATTCTAGACCTATCACTTTTATAGGAATCATCAAAATCAACAAAGGTCCCCATCTAATTTCCTATTGCCATTATCACTCTGTCGAGCCATAATTCTAGAGGGAGACCCAAGATTTTGACCCATATAAGTTATTTTGAGTTTGATTCTCTATAGGGATTAGAACATGGTGCCCATTTTTTAAGAGATAACATTATCAAACCCTGATACCATCTATTTTTGGCTATCATGTTTGAATCCTCCAATGATATAAAAGAAAAGGATAGCCATCCACTTACCAAATAGTGATGTAAAAGAGTATATCCTGACACCAATGTCTAAACCTCCTTAAAAGAGTATATCCTAACACCAATGTCTAAACCTCCTTAACCCATTTACCATCCATATAATTTTATAAGCTTAGATTGCAAAGAACTTCCCTATAAGTGTTTTTCCATCTCTGTCACTTGATCCATAACTATGTCCTCTCCCAAGACCAAATCGGGTCCTTCCACTTTGATCCTAACACTTGTTTTTAAAGTATGGAATTCTTATTAGGGTTTTCTCTTATTGCTTTCACTTCACCACTTAACCCTAATTGTTCCCCAAATCAATACTACTACCCACTTAACCACTTCATTTTCCCTATCTAGTCTCCTTGTGAATAGACTAAGGTTTTTATGTGAGGNGCACCCATAAATGAGACATTATGATCCCTTGTATGTCATGGACCCCATACCCAATATTCTTTCCCCCATCCACTTCATCTTCTCCACATGGCTTATAGGGGGTCCACCTAGGAAACAATCTTTGACTTAAGGAATGATTCACCCAATAGGTCACTTTGTCAACCCTCCCATACCTAAACTTGAAAAGTTGCATAGGGTCTTTGAGCACTTGTTTAATTTTATGACGTGGTTTTTAATGCACATGTTGAGGTGGCTCTTTTGTTATTTGATTTACTTATCATGATTCATTCGGCTTGAGATCCTTAGAGGGTGTATTCATTGTCTTTTCAGGACTTTGCTTCGTGGATAGTTTTGGAAGAACGATCTTAGCTTGGGCTTCCTTGGGGCATGAATCCCACAAGGTGGATACCATGGCCCACACACTGGATGATAATGATGGTCTTTGGAGGGCTTGACATCACCCTAGGGCTAGGGTTTTCGTGGTGGTGGTGTTGACTTGATTGACACTTGGAATTTTGATGGAGAGAAGCCTTTGCTTGATGGAGGAGACCCTAGCACATGAGAGGGAGGCCTTTGGAGGCCCAACATTTCACCTCCAAGCTCAAACGACTTGCTAGAAGTGCCAAAATGTCACCCTAGAGAGGGTTGACGTCATCTTTAGGGTTTCTTAAATGCAATTTTTATGTTAAATTTAAATTTAATATTGTAAAGGGGAAAAATAAAGGGAAATGTATCCCTTATTTTGTGGTTTACCCTAACTTAAGTGGACAGATGCTTTTTAGGAGTTTTGTATAAATAAGAATCATTTCATTTCATTTTATATCATACCTCTCCCATTGTGAGAAGACTACTTAGCTGAAATTTACGCCCTTCTTGGGAAAATTTATTCTCTCTCTCTCTCTCTTGTGATATGGTTTATCTCTTGTCTTATGGAATGAAGTGGTGCACTATCTCTTGGAGGTTCTTTCTCTTTCTTTGTTGATGAAGAATGCTTGGTGACTAGGGTTTGTCTAGGAATTTTTTGGAATTGGTAAGGGAAAATTGCACTTTGTTAGGTTTATTTCTTGTTCCATGGTTGTTTTTGGCTAAATCCTTGGAGGAGTATAAGGGAATACACCCTCTACCAATTTTTATCATTATTGTTTGATGAAAAGGGGTATTGCAAACGTTGCTAGGAGGAGTAAAAGGTTTTACACCCTCCTAGACTTTACCTTGTTAGGGTTGTTATCTCAAGGGAGTAAAAGAGATTACACCCCTTGAGATTTAGTAGTCCTAACTTAATACAAGAAGACTACATAACCCATTTTGCAAAGCACTAATCATTTATTGCATTGGAGAAATAAATTACTTGCATTGGTAAATATAATTTACAGAGATATTGATCTTATTCAAGTTGGAATCTTTTCTTGATGCTTTAAACTTGTTAAAGCCTCTAGGGCGTCTTTATTGGCCTAGTATACTTTGAGCTATAACTAAACAAAAGCTACATCCATTAGGGATGCAACAAATCACTCTATATATTTAAATTTAACTTGCATTTCAATAGTGGAAATTTACTGGTAAGGCATTACTATCATTCTATTGCTAATTGGTGAACTTTTTGTCGGATCACTTTCTTGCTTTAGTGGTTGAAAATTGTTGCTATAGAAAATATTTGCTACAACCATTTGGTTGTTACAAACATACTCTAAAAACATCATACAATAACCGTCTAATACCACTAAAGTTTTGTGCATCATCTACATGTTTTGTGCATCATCTCTGAATAAATATTTGATGCTTCGAGTGGTTAAATATGCAATAATTAGTTTTATTCCTTGTTGATATATACTCATGTTTTCTGCTATAGTTTGGGACAACGAACTTAACTTGGTTTTCCACTTAACCTTGATCTCGTATACTTGTCTCTTCTAGTGTCTCGGGCAGGTACAACTATGTTCCACAAGCACTCGAGCACTTGGAAATCATTAAACATCTCTAAGACTTGTTTTCAAGCCATTATCCACTTAGTAGTTTGACCTATAGGGGTATCACTTCCATCTCATTTCCCCATAGGGTCACACGGTATTTCCCCCCTTGTGTTGGATTTATCCTTCACTAAAGCGAGGGGAGGGTTTATCTAAGGTGATAGTGGGTAGATTCTCCCACAGTTATCACCATCTCGTGGATTGGATCGGGCTTTGCCCAACCTATAGTTTGAGTGATAACAAGGTCAATCTTTTTCAAACCTACAATTTGTGCGATAACAATCAGAAACTAAGAGAACATAAAAATCTATTGCAATGTATGACATGTTAACCATGGGCATGTACGTGTTCAAGAGACAACAACAAAAGAAGGTGGATATAATTATATGCACATCCCAACACACATATGAGTGAACAATATTTGTTATCTAGATTGGTCCAAATACACACTTTAGTGAGCTTGACATGCATGGTCTTCATGACTTTGACATTTGACCATATTTAGGACCAACCCGAAGTGAGAGATAGAACCTTGGCTACAACACCACAATTAATCAAAATCAATTGATCAAGTGGGGAAGCCCCACGTAACAACCAATATATGTTTTTGTCTCTTAATACATCACAACACAAGAAATGCATGGCATTCAACATATTGCTACTACATTTCCAATAAGGTGAAAACATAGAACCCTTAAAGATGAGCATCCAAGGAACATTTGGCACTGAGAAATTCTTCCTTATCCATTGCATTAACGATTTAATACTTGCTCAAGCATCCCATGGATATATTCTAATACTTCTTGCCCCAACCGGCATTGCAAATTTCAACATACACATGTGACACAACCACTATACACACAACCCTTCATATATATATAAAAGGCATTCACTCTTTACAAGGAAACAATAAGTGTTCCAAGAAGAAATGAAACATGTGTATTATATTTTTCAATAATGATATGATATTTGTGGGATTGATTTGTTTGTGTAGATTGAGAGTTGCACATTATGATATGAGAATTATAACACCTAAATTATTTATGCAAATTGAGAATCGCTTACATGAAGCATTCCAAAAAATAACAATTGCATGTTTGGTCGTCAATCTATAATTATTTTTGGAGACCTAGGTAAACTACCACTAATTATGGACCCATGGTTGTATAAAGGAGCAACACTTGGTAGCTCTTTGTGGACATCCTTCACCATTTTTGCAAACTTGCAAAAGATCTTCCACCAACATGGCAACAAAACACCCCAACTTTTCCTCACCCATGTGTTGACAAACATTAGGAATGTAACTCAAATATTGCAAGGTTTTGAGATCCATTAATCTGAAACAAATACTTTATTTCCCTCAACAAAATATAAACCCTTTGATGCATCCATACACCTATCCACAACAAACAATTTGGTATGTCAACATAATAAGTAAATGCTTCAAGCATTGAACATGTTAGTGGCATACGATATGACTAGGTTCCTTGGCCATGGGGAACTTAACTATAAAGATAACCACCAATTCATGGAACATAAAATATTAATATGTATCAAACAACAAGTCATTACAACATGCAATTTGTTGGTCCACACAAGCTTAGTAGACAAATCTCTAGGAAGGGTCACAATTCTAGACCTATCACTTTTATAGGAATCATCAAAATCAACAAAGGTCCCCATCTAATTTCCTATTGCCATTATCACTCTGTCGAGCCATAATTCTAGAGGGAGACCCAAGATTTTGACCCATATAAGTTATTTTGAGTTTGATTCTCTATAGGGATTAGAACATGGTGCCCATTTTTTAAGAGATAACATTATCAAACCCTGATACCATCTATTTTTGGCTATCATGTTTGAATCCTCCAATGATATAAAAGAAAAGGATAGCCATCCACTTACCAAATAGTGATGTAAAAGAGTATATCCTGACACCAATGTCTAAACCTCCTTAAAAGAGTATATCCTAACACCAATGTCTAAACCTCCTTAACCCATTTACCATCCATATAATTTTATAAGCTTAGATTGCAAAGAACTTCCCTATAAGTGTTTTTCCATCTCTGTCACTTGATCCATAACTATGTCCTCTCCCAAGACCAAATCGGGTCCTTCCACTTTGATCCTAACACTTGTTTTTAAAGTATGGAATTCTTATTAGGGTTTTCTCTTATTGCTTTCACTTCACCACTTAACCCTAATTGTTCCCCAAATCAATACTACTACCCACTTAACCACTTCATTTTCCCTATCTAGTCTCCTTGTGAATAGACTAAGGTTTTTATGTGAGG
>JZKD02S0974587.1:210248-226897 GCA_000966675.3 Picea glauca | reverse complement strand
TTATCTTTGGTATTGAAAGCCCTAACTTCTTTGTTGTTTCTCTTTCTTTCCCTCTCTATATTTCACAATAAGATTTTTTTTTAAAGAGATAGATTTTTATAAGGTTTCTTTACTTATATATGGGGCATTTTGTATCCGTTGCAATGATACCACTCATTGCATTAGATCCCAAATTGCCTTGTCGTTGTCAGTTTTTTTTAAATGCCTACGTGGTGCACACTGTATAGGGATAGAACACTAGTGTGCATGGTCATGTCAATAGAACCGTTGAATTTAAAATCGAAATAACATTTAAAAAAAAACAAGCTTTACAGTTAGTGGTGTGTATTGTATAGATATAGAGTCCTAGTGCATATGGTCATATAAACAACACTGTTGAGTTTAAAATGGAAACAAAATTGTTTTTTGTGTGGAAATCGTCATGTTTTAAATTTTTTCATAGGTAGGAGGTTTGTAATCAATAGTACTTATGCACTAGTGCTTTTATTAATTTATAAAGCACCACATGAATACAACAATTTGTAAAAAGAATTCTAAGGGCATTGTTATCATATGCCGGTGTGTATACATATGGTCATTGCACCGATGTGTATTGATTTACTACACATCAATATCTTATTTTTTAAAAATAATTTGTAATTTATATCTGATGATTCCTAGATTTTCTTTTTCCAAGGAGATTATGAAAATTCCAAGGGATAAATAAGGGGAAAACCAATACATGTTGGTAGGGATGTCCAAAAACGTGTAGAAGGATATGGTAAAATAAATGAACATAATTGTGTCACAGGAGGATCCCTCCCAACAATAATGTGCATCAGAGGTATGCATTCATTCATTTATTGTTGTGTGTACATATAATTTATTTATCGCATGAAATACCAACTTTAAATTGTTTTGTTGCAAAAACAAGAAAAAAATGGGAACCCATTTAACACATAAGACAAGACGACGAGGAATAAAAGGGTTTCTCCCAAACTTTGTGAGTACTTACGTTTTCTACCTTAATTAGGATTTCATGTTTGTTGTGATATTTATATTTAAATAATTAGTTTACACTTATACATGGATGTCTTCTAATAGGTGCTAACATACAAATAGTGTTATAATTAAAGAGATGTGCTCGTTTTACCATAGACAATATCACTATTGTCACCCAACCATAGGAATGCAACCACCCCCGAGCACCATAACCTTTTCTAGATATAATGATTTCGGAAGCAACATTAGAACCAACAAATAACCAAGAGATATCATATTTCTCCAAAGATAACTCACCAAACAGAAAGTCCCAAAGCCACAGAACAAGAACAATACTCAGTTGCAGTTGCAGTTGTAGTTGCAGTTGCACTTATCAAGAATACCACCAATGACCATCACCAATAACACCACCAAGAGATACTATAGGATAGGGCACACATATTAGGCTATATGGCAATAGAGAGAGAGACCAAGAACCATCCCAGAAGATCCACCTTCTATCCTTGTAGCTACAACAACAAACTTGTGCCAAACTTGACTGAGAGTGTGTGTGAAGTGTGTGAGTACAAATGAGCTAGATCATATCTTATTTATAGTGGTTCTTGTCACTTGTCTAGGCCAACTTGTCCTTTTAGAATCTAATAATTTAATATTAATTCTTTTACTGAGCCGACTTGTCTTCTAGGGTTTCTACAAATTTTTTTAGGGTTTCTCTTGCTTATGGAATATTCTATTCTAGCCAAAGGTTACACATGGAGGTTAATACCTCCTGTAGCTACCAGAATATCAATACTCCCTCCTATCTAGGGAGGTATTAACATGTATCATTTTCATATCCACACATGCTATCTCATGATCACGTATATCAATTAATGAGAAAAATCACCACTATCAGTATCATATGATAAAATCAACTACATCTCTTGAGGCCATACTCCATATGAATAATCGAGAATGATGTTGAATAATTCACTCACTCAACAAAGTGATACAAGGAACATTCTTCTAATCTGGACCTACATCCTAAAAGAATGATTGTCCCAATAGATGTTAAAAGTCCTCAATGGCTCCAAGAACCATCCTCTCCACTACATCATCTCTAAGTTGTATGATCATATCTAAGTTGTACTAGCATGATGCTCTGCATCATACTTAATCTTTACTAGCATGATCATATCTAGCATGATGTGGAGTACCATCTACATCATCTCTAAGCAATACTAGCATGGTTTCAATTCACCATCTCTAAGTTGTACTTGCATGATGTAGATCATTGCCTCTACATCATCTCACTATCCATCTTGTTGGAAATCATCTCGAACACTAATGGTAGTCTCCATGGAAATCAAAACAATTCATTGGAATTTAGAGTTTGTAATTTTATCATTGTGAAATTGTTATTTTGTTCCTTTAGAAAATGTTCTGATTTCCATGGAGACTACCATTAGTGCTGGAGATGATTTCCAACAAGATGGATAGTGAGATGATGCAAATGTATTGATATACATCATGCGAGTACAACTTAGAGATGGTGAATTGAAACCATGCTAGTACGACTTAGAGATGATGTAGATGGTACTCCACATCATGCTAGATATGATCATGCTAGTAAATATTAAGTATGATGCAGAGCATCATGCTAGTAAAACTTAGATATGATCATACAAATTAGAGATGATGCAGTGGAGAGGATGGTTCTTGGAGCCATTGAGGACTTTCAACATCTATTGGGACAATCATTCTTTTAGGATGTAGGTCTGGATTAGAAGAATGTTCCTTGTATCACTCTGTTGAGTGAGTGAATTATTCAACATCATTCTCGATTACATAGATGGAGTATGGCCTCGAGAGATGATGTAGTTGATTTTATTAGATGATACTAATAGTGGTGATGTTTCTCGTTAATTGATATACGTGATCATGAGCTAGCCCATGTGGCTATGAAAATGATATCTGTTAATACCTCCCTAGATAGGAGGGAGTATTGATATTCTGGTAGTTGCAGGAGTTATTAACCTCCATGTGTAACCTTTGGCTAGAATAGAATATTCCAGAAGCAAGATAAACCCTAAGAAAAATGTAGAAACCCTAAAAGACAAGTCGGCTCAGTAAAACAATTAATATTAAAGTATTAGATTCTAAAAGGACAAGTTGGCCTAGACAAGTGACAAGAACCACTATAAACAAGATATGATCTAGCTCATTTGTACACACACACTTCACACACTCTCTCAGTCAATTTTGGCACAAGTTTGTTGTTGTAGCTGGAAGGATGGAAGGTGGATCTTCTGGGATGGTTTTTGGTCTCTCTCTCTAGCACCATATAGCCTAAGATGTATGCCCTATAGATGTGTGCCCTATCCTATAGTGAGTTCTCTTCATTCTTCTATCATGAGGAGGCATGGTTCCACCATAGAGAAKAAATGGTATTTGYGGTATCTTCCAAAATTTGAAAATGTGTGGAATCTACCAGTGGGATTATTGAACTCACTATAGAGCACTACAAACGGGGAGATCTTGRAAGAAGAGTGAGCAATGATGCTTCTATGAGAGTTTTGAAGTACATAATGAAGTGTAATAATCAAAATCAGTTTRGTATTTTGTTTTTAAATTTTACCCTACCTCAGTGCACTGGACGATAGGGATATGCGCCAGGTCRTAATGGTCACACACACTGAGGCATTTTTTTTYGGTGCTTATATTTTTTTACTATAATGGGTAAAAATGCGCCCTAATAATTAAGCACCAAGGCATTATTTTTATGTGAAAAATAGGGMRTATKTACCTTATAGGYGCATCGGTAAAAAAACCTTTGCAAAAAACTCTAGCTACCCACCTCCACTAACAACTTCCATTTTAAATAGAGAAGGGATACATTTTTTGGGGAGGTTCCGTAAAAACCTCTGCTACAAGGTTTTCTCCTTGTAGTGCCTCATCCATGATCGAGTTGCAGGTGGACTTGTTATAGGATGATGGARGMTTTTGTACATAAAAGTTTCATGGATGTGGATAGTATGAGATTATGGAAGTCATTAGTTATATATACATAATTACAAATGACAAGTGTTTTATATAGTTGATTGCTAATGTTTTTAAGATATATAATTATTTGGCATGTGTAGTTGCTACAATTTGATACTCATGTGTCACCTTGGTATGAATTAATCACTTCTGTCACTTATGCGATAGTTGTAATCGCTTATTCTATGGGGATACCTCACATGTAGGTATATTGGAGCTAAAATTTTGTTTATGGTATTTTAGTCTTTTATGTTTCTTTTTGTTGTTTTAACAATGTTAATTTTGATAACATTATTAACTTTTTCATTGACATATGGATTGTTTTTATGAAATTGTACACTTTTCACACAACTTATATTGGCCCTAGAAGCAAATGTCATGCTAATACTTAGACAATTGAACCACCCTTGATCCTTACTAATAGTTTCCACCCATCTACAAGTGTAGTTGACATCATATCCACTTTGATTTTAATAGTAGTAACAATGGCCACACCTTACATATATGATTAGTTAAACATCAATATGTGTTGGAATTTATGAAATTTTTTGTCTTTACTATGTCATCAATAGAAAAGTAAAAATATGTGATAAAACAAAAGGTAACCCTACATTACTAGTACGCAACAATATCCATTTCTCTTTATAATTGTTTTTCCTATTTTATATAGTGCCTTCCAAGGAAATCCATCTTAAACTCATCAAAAACCGATATCCTTTCTTGGTGCAACTAACAAAAGTAGAAAATAATTTCATAGAGTAAAAGGTAATACTTTTCAAAAGTATCAAAATCCTAGGTCTAATTAGCATATATAGAAGGTTGAATTATATGTACTAAATGGATCAAATGAGGGTAGCTAAAGGTATAGAGGCAAAGAAAGGGATGAAGAAGTATAATCCTTAATGGTGATTTTGGACTTATTTTGCTTCTCTAGGTGACACATCAACTTGAAACAATGTTTTTCATCATGATTAGACATGGAAAAATAGTTGCAACTCATTTTAAAAATATTTTTCCTTAGACTATTGTGAATATTAAAATTTTAAATTCACATTGTCATATCCCCCCCTCGCCAACATGTGCATGCATAGTAAAATCAATGCACTCAAAGCCATAGGTCACATCCTAAAATCTCACAAGGTAGTATTCAATGCACTCACAGCCATAGGTCAATTGATTGAGTTCCCTATTGATTTGCACCATAGGGTTATCATTGGCTCGTTAAAGGAAAATACATTTGTCATATTTATCTAGATGTGGAAAAGAATATGGTCTTCAATAGCCATCCTAATAAGCATTTGAGTTTCCATATCCCTAATTACGACCTTCAATGTTGTGTGATCATGTAGGGAAGACATTATCCAATTCATGATGTAACTACATGCCATCTCCTCCAAATTAGTGCTACTGCCTACAATCTCCTCATCTTGTAGCTCTTCTCCTCCAGTGACTGATATTCCATTCTTGTTTTTTAATGTCAGAGATTCTAACAACAAAAAAGCAACATCCAAATTTGTTTCCTAGAATACCTCAAATAGTTCCATTGTCTCAATATTATTGAACAATAGAATATTATTCAAACAATTGTTAATCCCTTGGTTTCCTGTCATCACATCTTCTAGAGAATTTTGTAGAAATTCGAAAGGACAAAATAGTGAAAGTTAGCATATTGGTCCTTTAATTTGGTACACAAGTTCATCACACCTTCTTATCTTTTGTCTTGGGTATAAAGATCAAGTGATCAACAATAAAACATTTGGCTAGTTACTATAGCCATTTTTAACCATAAGTCAACCAAGATGAATGTTGTAATGTGACATAACCATTGAGGAACATCACAATCGACATAAGCCAACCAAGATGAATGTTGCAATGTGACAAAATTTATACATGCTCAACCATAATCAATGCCGATATGTTTAAAAAAACGCATGTACAATTAAAACGTGCACAATTTTAGCATTTACTTTATTGTAAAATAATCAAATACGTTGTAACATTATAACAATGTTACAATTTAAAGTTAATATTAATTATTCAATATTTTAATTATTTAATTGACTATTAATTATTTTGTATAAAAAGAGAGAAAATAAATAAAACTAATAAACCTATATTTATTATTTCAACCACAATTAACAACAATAAAAACAAACTCAATACTACATAATATAACTAAACATTTTCAAGCATTGTAATGAATACATTTCACAATCCAATACAACAAATCATAAATAATAAAGAAACAAATTATGAACATGAATATATTATTAATATAATAATAAAAATAATTATATATATAATAATTATTGGTTTTTCATTATTTAATATCAATATACATATTAATCTTATGAAACCACACTCATAAATATAGCATAAACACATACATAGTAATATATAATAACTAGAAAACCCCTAAAGAAGGGAAAACAAACACCGAAGTAAATTGGGGTGGTTATGTTGTTTAAAGATTGTGGGCTTTTGTTTTTGGATGAAAAATGAATACTTGACAAGATCCATCTTCATCCCACATGTCGTGAGATTTTTTCAAAAATCCTATAACTCCAAATCTGAATTGCTTGGCTACATGCCCATGTGCAATAATCACAGATATGTGACAATGAATTTTCCATAGAGGAATGGAAGAGGAAGAAGAGGCAGTGACACACAATGAACAATGAAGGCAAGAGAAGAACGACCCCTTAAAAACTCCTTTGATGTAATTAACCATATGAGAGATGACGAAATATAACATACTGCATATCCTTATGTTATGAGAAAGCACCTCTGTTGCGTGGTATTGAAAAATCGAAATCAAAGAAACAAGGATTGGATGCTGAATCCTTAAGAACCAACCCCTAGTTTCCATCAAAACTAAGAGAGATAACAATGATGAAAATTAGGAGAACATAGCAATAAGCAATGGCTAAAACCACAAAGACAAAATCCAAATATATATGTATTTTAGTATGAGTGAGTTGGAGAAAGATGTAGGATAAAATTAAAATGTCCATGAAAAATTGGTTTTGGTTTCAATTTGTATCGGAGCACATTGACTTCAAACTAATAGAATAAAGTGGAAGGAGCCTATTACACATACGAGTAGCAATTCATCATAAAAAAAATTATAAAATATATCCTTCCCAACTGTGACATGTCCCCAAAATATAAGATCAAATAGATCTCCTCCAACTAAGATATGCAGGTATGATGATTAAATGTGGGGTTGGAATTAATATGGATGGTGATAGGCGAGAAAACAACACCACCACCAGTCTGGCTATGGTTTTCCACAATGCGTGGCCCATGTCACCACTTTCGCCTCTCTTTGACATGTATGTGTCAAGTAACTTATTATCCAAGAGCTTGTAATTTCGAATTTGAACCCTGTCAACAACCCAAAACTTGTCAACCAATCCACAAAACCACTTATAGTAATGTACTTATTCACCTTATCACTCCATTTGTCATACATTTATTCACCTTATCACTCCAACTGTTATGCATTTATTTGTAGGCATGCCCAATGCCCATATCAAGTAACCGCCTATAAGCTGCGACCCCGCTTCTCTGGCCATGGAGCTCCCACGTGTTCCTTTTGTGGAGGCAGGGTTGGAATTTCAAATTTACCTTACTTGTTTAGTGAAAATTTGATGACAATCATTTGTCTTTATGCCCATCATTTTACGTTTTTGGCAGATTCATGAGTGTCAAATTTTTGTTGTTATATAGGCCTTGCTTCTGGAACTTCAAAAGAATAAATACTATTTTTTTGGTGGGGAAATAGAAGCATAGCTAAAGCATTTCCACCAAATTTGTTGCAAATTTCAAGCCATCTGTTGTTCTAGAGTCTGTACTTAAGGCTTAGAAGTACAGTGTCTAGGCATCCAAAAGTGAATGAGGGATAAAGAAGGAAGAAAAGTCAACCTTCGGCAAGGGAAGCTAGGGATGATTTCTGGGTTGGCGTTGTCTAGCTTTCAACTGTTCCTGGATGTTTATATCTTGTTCAATCGCTGCCCATGAACGTTCGAGTTCAACTTGGGTAGTGGTTGTTTTAAGAATAGTATAAAAAAGGTTTAAGGAAATATGTGTTTGATCTGATAGTCCGGGTTTGATATTAGGCTGTCTTGTTATAGGGATGGTCATGGAGGAACAGAAAGATAAGAAAATCTCAGGGGGAAATTAAGTGTTGTCTCAATTTCGGTCGTATAAAAGAGAGTTTACAGTTTCAGGAGTGAAAATAGGGTGCAAACCAAAGGCCCTTTCCCATAACTGAGTTATATTTTAATAAAAATGTATGAGGTGAGAGAAAACATTAAGCTGTCTATTGAGTAAGGCTCCTATCAAGGGATAATCTCACGTATAAATAGAAGAAGAAAAATGTAAAGAAATAACCCGATGAAGCATAAGATATATATAGAATTCTTAAAGTGTTGACTGGTCTTATACCTGCTGATAGCTGGTACAGAGGAAAAACAGTAAACAATATAGAAAACCAAAATTGATCCACTATAGTAGAGGTTGTACTAAATTATAGCGAAGCATTCATTAGATACAAATATGAAATGAAATGAAATAATGGGATACAAGGAAACAAACTCATAACACATTCGTGGCGGAATTGAGAATCTTCGGATTTGCTTTATATTAACTCTCAAAATAGAAAACCTCTATTACAATCGACACAAAAAGGTCCAATCCTTTTTCTTTCTTTCTATGGTATATTTATACAGTTTTACATAAGATGGAATCTCAATCGTTACAAGATTTTCAGTTATGATAAGGAGGAGAGAAATCGTACCATTTCTTCATCTCTATCTTTATTTGGTACCAGAAGCTTTCCCTCTCGCATGCTCGGTACAAGTGACACATCTTTTCACTAGCCGAGATATCAACTTTGACGGTTCCGCTTAACAATTGGCCTCAAAAGAGTAACAATCTTGGGTTAATTGCGGCAACCTTTCTTCCATCTGTCGGTCTATGATGTCAATGGCGCATAATTGCACACTTGGTTTAATCATACATTTATCTATTTGTACTATGTCTGCCATAGTTACTTGTGATATTTCGACCGAATCTCTTTCTTATTTTTCGTTTATATCAAGAGAGATTTTCGCTATATTCATTTGACTCAATGTCTCAGCACTGCCTTCACTATCAATACCTAACAGATTACCATCTATAGAGACAAAAGCCTCTTCAAAGGATTTTATTACCTTCTTGGCTTGTAGTTTACCTTCTGATATACTGTGCTCCCACTCTTTCAATAAAATATTTCCTCTGGTTTGCTTTGAAATGGAAAACCTGGGAGTACTTCCCGATTCCCTGTTGTTTGTAGCTATCACAGCCTCTTGAAAAGTGACCCGAGTTGCTCCAGCTTCTCTTTCTCTGACGGATAAATTTTCCACTACTTCATCAACGAGTAACCAGTTGTCCTGAATTATCTCCACCTTGGTGAGTAAATTTCACTGGGCTACAGAAACCCTGCTCCGAATCTCCATCGCCTGGGACTAGAACATCCCGATATCTATAACTCTACTTTCGACGATTTCCACTCTAGCCTGTAGTTGTTCAATCAAGTCCTTTTGCTAGCTCGCTTGTATCTGACCATTCTGAACTACCAGCTCTGCTTGTTCAAGCCTATTTTTGAGCATCTCTATCTCTCTTTTATCGGCCAACCTTGCTTGTTCTATTCCTGTGCTCGTCTGGTCCTTGGCAGCCTCCTTTGCCATGGCTAGTCTAGCTTCTAAGGTTTTGATGAGGCGTCTTGTAATATTTCACACATTCCTTCTGTTTGAAGCTCTCCAAGAATTCGACATCGTATGTAAGGTTCGACGTGGTAGGCAACTTGTACATAGCCTGCAGTTGTTTGGGTCTAAAAGTCCCGATAATGACTTTCTGTTCATTGATGATGGTTCTGGTTGGTATGTCCACACGGTCCAATGCCCACCGGATCATATCATAGTAAGGGAGTAGTCATGGCCTGGCCGCTACTTTATGCATCCCAGATTGGACGACGATCTAATATTTGGTGGTCAGGTCATCTTTTTCATTATCACTGGAATCATCAGAATAATTTACCAATTCGGATTGTAGAACATCAGAAAAAAATGACCAGGTCCTGACAGAGTTGAAACTTCGAGGTGAAGTATCAGTGACGTTGTCTGAACCTTGTCCCGAAACCTCAATGTTGGCTTTAGATGCTTTTCACGGGGCCATGGCGGGGTATCCTGCTTTAGCTCTTCTGCGATAAAAATATGTATACATACATAAATTAGTTCGCTGAGAAAAGTGCGCTCTGCGTAATATAGAAATGGATTTTTGATAACAAATAACAGCTCTATATATTCAAAAACTCGGTACTTTTTAAGAACAGATCGGTCAAATCACACTTAAATATAAATTTAGCAATAAAAACCCAATCTTTACTTGTCGATTCGCTTTGTTTCTAATTAATGCCATAAATTTTGGTGGTTCGAAATGTCAGTTAGCATAAGGAAGAATTAAGACTGCCTCGTAAACTGTGCATGCATCAAATCCCGAGAAATACTGGCTTAGCTCAATTAATCAGGGTTTACCAATGTTAATTAATCTTTTGATACTCGCTGCATCGGGAGCTTTTGCTTTAACCCTTTGAACCTCTAACACCCGATCTTGCGATGATTGTCTTTGGTTAATAAAAAATGTAATTATGATTAGGTGCTTAATTAATTGCGTGATTATTTATATCACAACTTCGCGACTTGGAGCTTCGAAGGTATAGCTTCCAGGAAGTTTGTATGTCGAGTTGCGAAATCACGAGATCACGACTTCGCGACTTGGAGCTTCTGGGAAGTTCGTATGCCGAGTTGCGAAATGGCAAGATCGCGAAGATATGTTTTAATTAAAATGGAGGATAAAACTGGATTAAGTGTTTAATTAATTACGTTTATATCTTTATCGCGACTTCGCGACTCGGGGCTTTGACAATGTAGCTTTCAAAAGAGAATACGCCGAGTCACTAATTTCCGACAGAACTTAACCATGGCTAAGCTTTTACCTTTAATCTTAATGCGGGTTACTAAGACAAGAAATTCATGGTTTCGACTATCGGGGTTACGACAGTAAGAATTTTGGATTTAGTAAACACCGAGACACGAAACCCTGATGATGCTTAACCGTAATTTAGGAAAATTTTACTCTCGTTATTGGCCAAGGTAAAACTTTAAAATGATTTCACCGTTTCGCCGTTCGAGACTTGTGAATTATGTGATCTATAACATCCGACATACGAAATCCCAAGGTAAAAAAGGGGGGAAGAGTTTTTGAACGAAAAGTAGAACTCGCTTTGAGAGCATGATAACCATCGCCGTTCGGGTGATGAGAATTCAAAGATTTTGGAACAACAAAAGGAAGATACGAAAACCATCTTTCAATTTCGAGCATTATGACATGAAATTCAAAACGGGCTAAAAAACAAAGGCCGCTCCAACACCATCCATAGTGCCTGGGCCCAAATTTTACATCTAATCTTTGAGTACATCAGTGTAGTGTAAGCACACTCGGAGTAGGGAAACATCAAATTTCGTTTACTGTTTCATTTACTCTTAGAACAAACCTCTATCAAGTTTGTAGCTACCGTAGGTTTTACAGTAGACCTTAAGTAACTTAAGTACCTACTAGAAATTATGATAGATACCTTATCCAATGAAACGTCGATTTGATGGATTCGTATTTGACATGTTAGTCAATGTTGATGTGTAGATTTGGTATCTACCTGTCAAATACATCTTAAAATGAAAAAAATGTCTCGTGGAACATCAAATTCTAGGCATGCAAGGAGGCTTATGACCGATCTATCAAAGCACACCTACACTGTGATGCTACTGCTACTATCCAAAATCGTAATAAGAGGATAGGTATGTCAGAAACTTCATTGCAATGGGTGCATATTCATGATTTCTCAAGCTCTCTGAAACCCTCTTCTATTTGAAAATTGCTTGCAATTGTTGTCAATTAGATTTTTGTCATTATCGAATGAGCCATGAAAATCTAGTGGATTCGTAAGCTATATAGAAAGGATCCCCAATGCGCTATAAAAGAATGCATCCGGGCAACATAGGTGAGGGCCACCATGGTAGTGTGGGTTTCAGTTCTATGGACAAAATTTTTGGAGATTCTAATTTTTCTAGACCCTTTTGTCAGATTTGGACTATTTAGAAGATGCGACAATGTCATTGAAGGACAAGGGTG
Organism: Picea glauca; assembly: GCA_000966675.3. Taxonomy (NCBI): domain Eukaryota; kingdom Viridiplantae; phylum Streptophyta; class Pinopsida; order Pinales; family Pinaceae; genus Picea; species Picea glauca. The sequence goes on along the minus strand of JZKD02S0974587.1, from coordinate 214,663 downwards.
AATTTTGGTGGAGGAATTCTTTGGCCATGATCCATTTGACTATCATTTTTTCCAACATCCATTTGGGGGTTTGTTCGTCCCTCCAAGAAATAATTTGTTTGGTTTGACAACCCTTTTGGGTTGATGAGGGGGATTGTGGACATGTTGGATGGTGATCCAATCCGTCGTCCTTCCAACCATGTTTTCATTGATAATGGTATGAATAATAATATCATGGTAATCTTGTGGTAGCAAATGGATTTATTGAATTACAATGATCCAATCTGTTGTCCTTCCAACCAAGTTTTCACTTATCATGGTATGAATAATACTATCATGGTAATCTCGTGGTAGAAAATGGATTTATTGAATTATGTCATAGAGAGGAGTGCTTGTTATGGTGGTGTAATGATAGGGTTGGGAGTACGATAGTTTTAGATATTTCATGGGCATGTACTGTTCAATTTCAACTTTTCATCTTTGTTTAAGTGCTTTATAGGAATTTCACATAGATTTTGAGAACTCTATTGATGATGGAAGACTTTACACCAACAATAATAACCTATTACCCACTTTCAATTTTCTCTCAAGTGACCATAGACTAAAATCCATGGATCGATCATTGAGATAATGTATGACAGGGAAAAAAATTCTTCTTTTTAACTTTGCACTTTCTATTTTCTCACCTTTATTGTATCTAACATTATATTCATCTCAACACATTAGTTTTTGGTCATAAACAATTCCACCATTACCTCCTGTGCATGGCTTCCAAGAGCCAATAACCTCTATTTTCACATAAAATATCGAACCCCACGACCCCATAAAGAGTCACTTTGAAAACCCTTCTCCTAATATGCCCTGAATACCCTGACACAACCACGAAGGCGCTACAATGGAGCAACTCAAACAAATGAGTTTATTGGAGAAAAAACCAGTCATGATCACCCCAAGTTTGCATCAAACCCTCTATTCCCTAGTCTCTGCTTTGTGTTTCACATATCTATAGCAATGAGCTTGCTGGTAACTTGCTACCCACAATTCAATTTTCCTTTGCACATTATACACATCCTCTTAATTGAGTTTCCTTCTTCTTGTCAACAATGTCTTCTGAGTTCTTACAACCAAACAATCACACAATGTTCCATGGCACTCATAATTCCCATCTAGAGATTCAAAAAACAAATCTCACAACCATTAAAGAAGCACTTCAGAAAGAAATCCAACCAGATCAAATCTAGTGAACTCACGAGTGTGATACTTATAGCAAGCCAAATCGTGGTAATAGGGTTTTTGCAAGATAATTTCACAACCAACTTGTGGTCATGATGAGTTAAATACATCATGGATCAAAGGAACTGCATATATTTCCCATCAAAGCTTTTGATAGTCCATAGTAGTTGTAGACCACAATTTAGTCGAAAAAGGGAAATAAGTAGACGAAGCAATGTCATACAAAACTTCCAGATGAAAGTGCTCAACATGTAGAGGTAGTTAGATGAAAATACTTGATAGTTGGAGGTTCTTGACAATTTAGCTGGAGGTTCTTGATAGTTGGATGTAGCCAGACGAAAATGATCAACAACATTTTCTGGTTCCCCTATAATGAAAGTTCTCAGGTCAGACCTCGTAAGGCTCTGACCGTTGAAACAAAGTACCTTTCACTCTTGAAGATCTCTACAACAGTTCTACTAGAAAGATGAAAATCTCCATAAATATTGTCGATGCCAGTGGGTGCGTATATTCTTCTTTCCTATTGCCAATCACTTGCCATTTTCAAGTTTTAAATTGAAAGTTACTGTACGATTCTTCTCGCTATAAACATTAGCTAAATTGAAAATCAAGTCATGGGTATTTGTTTATATTGAATCAAAATGCATGGAACAATCATGGTATTTCACATTTAAGTATAGGGGGGCGAAAAACCAGGCTGACGCAGAGTAGACATTGCCCTAAGCACAACCATTGAGGGCAGAGGACGATTTCACAGACACCTCGCCAATAATCTCTATTTGAGTGTCATATCTTTTGGCATCTCATCCACTGACTAGGTTCATTCCCAAGAATTCATGGAACAAAGGGTGATCTTCACTTGCGATCTCAACCATTTCCATAACTATCTGCCTACATGCCATCAATCAACACCAATACAATACAGATCAATAAAAGATCACAACCATTAATACACCTGAAAAAAGTCATTCAACAATATAGATTTTTCTCTTATATTTCATTAACTTACCATGTTATTATTTCTCATTAACCGTCGGTCATAGTCGCTCACAGCCTCAATATCCCATCATCAAACATAGGAAAATTTATTAAAACAATGAAGGAATCCATGGATTTATGCTTTGAATTTTATGGTCGCACAAAACGAATGAGAAATTGAGTAGCCGACCCACGCCCACACCTACACCTTGAAATTGAGAGTTGAAATGCAGAGACCAATTGGGGTTTCTCCCTCTGTTTTGGCTCCCATGTGGTGGAGTCCTGTGAAGAAACTAATAACATAAAGATGAATGAACCCAAAAGTTGTCACCAATCAATAACTGTTTGGAGTCGATGGAGTAGGAGTAGCAGTTTGGAATCGCATCAAGATGAATGAACCTGGAAGCCGCCACCTATCAATATCAATTTGGAGTTGGTGGAGTAGGAGTAGCAGTGATACGTTGATGAACATATGGCAATTTCGCAGACTCAGGCGATGAAGGTCTTGGAGGAACCCTCTTAGAGAACACCTTAGGTGTAATAATACATTTAGGAAATACAACATAATACTAGCATACCCCTACACTGGCAAATGAAAATGGCAAAGTAATTTATCAATGTTTTTATTTTAATAAAAGTTCAAAATTTTTAAAGAAATTTAAAAATGTTATTTTGAGAGTCCAATGCCATAATTTTAATTATTTCATTGTAATAAAATAATAATATCATTATTTAAGTTTAATTAATAAAAATATTATTTAAATTTAATTGATAAAATATCTTTGAAAGTGTTAGATCTATTTTCCATTAAAAACAATGATTTTAACAATTTAAAATTTCAATTTCAATAAATATTTTATCACTAAATTCAAATAACTACAAATTAAAAAAAATCAAAATCATAAAATATGTAATCTTTCTCATTTCACAACCCTTGTCTTATTTCTCTTAATGAAATATATTAATTAACATTTTTACAATTTTCAATAAAATTACTTCCAACCTTTTTAAGTGTTGAATATCAACAACAACAACAAAAAATAAAATAATATTTCTAGTATCTCAATATTAAATATCTCAAATAATAACAAAAATCAAATACAAACCCTCTTCAAAAAATAAAATAATATTTCTAGTATCTCAATATTAAATATCTCAAATAATAACAAAAATCAAATACAAACCCTCTTCATACTTTTTATAGAAGTAAGGGAACCTATGAAAAATTTGAAAACACAAATAAAGAGAAAAAAAAGAGAAGCATAAGGAATATGTAGACTATTCCAAGAGGGACATATGGCTTCTTTCATGGATATGCAAACAAAGATCTAAATACGTGTGTGGAGTTGGTGGAATTTTTGTATTAAATAAAAACTATAGAGTCACGTTTGAATGTGGTTTGGAGAAGGCCCCAAATAAGAAATTGCAAAAATCTTAAAAATAAATTTAGGCAAATTCATTTCTACCATGTATATGAAGTGTAGCTAAGAAGCGAACAAAGTATCTCATTCTCTGGTCGTTAATCTCTTCGTTATTTCAAACTCCTAATGGTTTTCTTCTTTAGCACGATATGCACAAGCGTGCTGGCCAAAAGAATGTACAGTTCCAATCACACAAGATTGCCCAGCAGGTGGACCATTTACTGCAGGATTCCCTTATGTCCAAAAGTTGAGAAACATAACAAAGTATAGTCCAACACAAAAATGTTTGCAAGTACCACGAGTGTAGCTCTGGCCTTTAAGGATTTTAAATGTGGTATGCTATTGTTTTTGTTTGATTTTGTGGTGATATTTCCTTTGAATTTATAGTTACATGATTAAGGCAGAGTAAAACATTTTATATTTAGGTAGTTTTTTTTTCTAATTTGCAGTTATTTTTTCTGGTTTTTTTAGTTGGAATTTAGAGTTTGTAATTTTATTATTGTGAAATTGTTATTTTGTTCTTTCAGAAAATGTGATTTAAAAGTTTTTAAATTCTTTGAATAGATCTAGAGTGTTAATTTGGGTTGAGATATTTAGGTGGTTTTTCACTTTTCGATTTTTTTTAAACAAGGGCTGTAGCTTAGTCTCTGCCAAGTAAATTTGGAAATAGAGTGTACTTAGATGGGATCATTGAACTAGTTAGAGTGTCCCAACAATTGTCAATTTACTATAAAACAATTCTCAATTTGTTATAATTATTATTTGTCTTTATTAAAAAAAAATTCAAAATCATTATTAAAAGGG
>JZKD02S0974587.1:184850-202187 GCA_000966675.3 Picea glauca | reverse complement strand
GATAAGGAAATAGACCCCTATTTCTTACTAATCCATGCTACTAATGAGTCACCCAGGAAGAATAAACCTCCACTGGTGCTCTTTCTCTCATCCACAAAATTTTCCCAATCAGCATTTGAATAAGTATTTAACTGAAAATTCTAATTTTTAGGATACCACAGACCATAAGTCATTTTGCCCTTCAAGTATTTGAATATCCTTTTTATAGCTACTAAATGACTTTGTTTAGGAGAAGACTGATAACGACCTACCATTCCAACAACTTGCATTATACCAGGACGAGATGCTATGATGTACAAAAGATTTCCTATCATTGATCGATATGTCCTTTGATCAACATCAGGTGAAATATCATCTTTACTGATCTTGCAACCGACCACCATAGGTGTACTAACAGGGGAAGAATCTTCCATCTGAAACTTCTTCAACATCTCTTTCAAATATTTTTCTTGAGAGATAAATATTCTTGCAGAACTCTGATTTACTTGTAAACCAAGAAAATATGACATTTCTCCTATCATGGACATATCAAACTCTATTTGCATAGAAATATTAAACCACTGGATAGAGGAATCATTAGTACAACAAAAAATAATGTCATCTACATAAACCAAAACAACTGGTAAATCATCACCTTCAGAGTTAATGTAGAGATTGTTGTCAACAATACCTTTATTGAACCCTTTGTCTTGTAAAAAATTGTCTAGTCTATAATACCAAGCTCGTGGTGCTTGTTTCAGTCCATATAAAGCCTTCTTTAGCTTGCAGACATACTCAGGATTATCTATCAATGAGAATCCTTCAGGTTGCTCCATATGTGCTTCTTCTTCTAGATCTCCATTAAGAAATGCTGACTTAACATCCATTTGATAAACTTTAAAGTTCTTATGACATGAATATGTAAGAAACATTCTGATGGCTTCCAATCTTGCCACTTGTGCAAAGGTTTCATCAAAATCCCGTCCTTCAACTTGTGCATACCCTTTACAGACCAATCTGGCTTTATTCCTAACAACTTGTCATTTTTCATTCATTTTATTCTTGGACACCCATTTAGAACCTATTACATTCTTATCTTCAGGTCTAGGAACAAGCTCCCAAGTATTGTTCTTCTCAATCTGATCAAGCTCTTCATTCATAGCTCTAATCCAATCATCATGCTTGCTGGATTCATAAATTTTTTTAGGTTCAATTATAGATATAAAAGAAACCCGAGATTGTTCTGAGTCTTTAATCAATTTCCTTCTTGTCTGAACTCCTTTATTTATATCTCCAATTATATGATTTTCAGGATGATTCTTTCTAACAATTTTGAGAGGTGGTTTTGTTTCTTTCTGCTGATTTGTGTCAGCCTGAGTATTCGTATCTTCATTTNACACCCTCCAAGGCTTGCAATCTTTGGACTAAGAATTCTCTTCTCTCCTTATATGCTTTGACCATGGTAGACACTGCTTCACTACTAGCATATCAAAAGCCCATAGCACCAACCCCTGCTTTTTGAGAGATACTGTTAGCACCTGATGTGGTCTATAAGTACCAAGGACATTCCAATAGAAGACTATAGTCAACAGTTCCTAATGTACATGACGAATGTAATTTTATGACATTCTTCAGGTACAACCTATTATTGAATGGCCTATACAATGTTACGTTCCTGCATAAATTCGGATCAGTGGTATTAGAGCGGTCTACTCTTTCTCAATCCTTCTTTGCATATCCCCAATGAGGTCAGGGTATAAGGAGTTAGGGATCGATCTGGTTGAACCTTTGCAAGATCATCCTTGCAAACCCCGATGGCCGCCCATGGGGGACGAAAAGAAAGACGAGGGAGCAGTAGATCCTATCAAAATATTGCTCGAGGAGGCCCTTGAAAAACAAAGGAACGCAATGATGGATAACTTCGCCTAGATCCTTCAACAATTGCCCATTGGCGGCACATCTGCATCTAGAAGCCACTCTAGAGGCGCAACCCCTTTTAAGGTACAATTAAACTTTGACATTCCCATATTTGATGGCCAAATAGATGCATACGTCGTATATAGATGGTTGAGTCTATTAGAAGGATATTTCTTGGTTCATGTCTTTTCTGATCGGGAGAAGATTATGTTTTCACTGCTCAAAGCCGCCCCCATGTCAAGGACTGGTGGGAAGCCTACTGTGAGAAAAAGGACGAGGAGGAACCCTCTCTGTTCTCGGCCATACCCACTTGGAATTCTTTCTGAGATGCCATCAAGGAACAATATTATCCCATGGGGAGCTATGAGGACAAGTAGATACAATGGACTACATTGTGACAACAAAGGGACCAAGATGTGCATGAGCTGACGAATCTGTTCCATACCCTTCGCACAAAGTTGGGTATCAAAGATTCCGAGAAACATTTGGTGTTGAAGTACCAAAGTTGTATGCATAGATACATTCAGGAGGAAATGAAGTTCCTCGACATCTCCTCGCTTGGTATGGCATACTAGTGTGCTGCCAAGATTGATCATAAATTCAAACAGAATAAGCGAGACTTTGGATCTGCAAATTAAAAGCAAGCGAAAGGTGCCCCCAAACCATAGAACAAAGGACAAATCCAAGGCATGGCGGCTCAAGACAACCTGCCAAAGCCGCAAGAAAAGAACAACACCACGAAGCCGAAGAGGGACATGGGAAAGTGGTGTGAGTTCCATAAGAGCTCCACTCACAACACAAGTCAGTGTTGGGCCAAACAGTCACTGGTGGCCGAGATGAGGGCTTCTGAATCAGATGCATGCTCCAACATTGAATCAGAACCCAAGAAGGGAAATGACAAAGGGAATATGATTATTGATGTGGATCCCAATGCCACCGTTGCCACCATGAATATCCAAAAGGAAAAACTGGAAGATCCATAGGAGGGGGAGCATCTCTTCCACTCCTAGATGTGGGTAAAGGGTTCCCCGCTACAGTTCATTGTCGGCAGTGGGAGCCAAAAGAACCTCATTTCAGCAGAGGTCATGAAGCGGTTGGGCTTGCCGACCACATCACATCCACAACTGTACACCATCGAGTGGTTTCACCAAGGACATGATCTCCGTGTCAACCAACAGTGCCGCCTTCCCTACAACATTGTTGAAATTACTAAGACAACTGAGAGGGGGGGTGAGTCAGTTGTTACTGTGCTTAAAAATTATATGACTATTCAAACATTTTTTTAATCTTCTCCATGTGAACATCAATATTATACAAGATATGAACAACATAAATAATGAACATCAGTCACACATAAGATATACACAAAGACAGATTTTCATGAGGAAACCCATAAAGGGAGAAAACCTCTTCTTCTTCAAATGATGGACAATATTTTAAGTTTCGTATATCATCTATATTTGAGCACCAACTCAATGTGAGGATACTACCTTTATTTTACAAGATCCAACTTGTTGAGAGCACCAACCCTCTGATTTCTCTAGCACCCACTAGAAGGAAGCATCAACTTCCTGAGTGTTCCAACACCAACGAGACTTATACAAGCACCAACTTGCATACAAAAAACTCTGTGTTTTCCCTAGCACCACCCTGCCACCCTGTTTTCTAGCCACAACTAGATGAAAGCTACAACTTCTAGTATTCAAGCACCAACTTGAATAACAGAGGACTACAGTCCTCCCTATCACCTTCCTGATTATTAATAAATGTATGAATAACCAACAATACAGATATATCAATTCTTACCACTTCTTCTCTGTTATGCAATTCTTCTCTGCTTCACTATTCTATTGCTCTGTTCATACTTGGCTTGACTTGCTGTCTCTTTCTATTTGTTCTTTCTCTATTCCTCTCATGCTCTTTGGTATGTGTTCATTCTGCTCTCTTCACCTTTTATGTTCTGTTAAGCTTCTATTTCTCATCTCTGAGTTTGATCTCACACTGTGTATACTGTAATTTTCCTTTCTCCCAGTTCAACTCATTTTTCCAATGAGAACAACCCTCTCACATGATCATAGCATTTCCCTTTTATGCTATACCCCCGATCAGTTACACCTCAAATCTCCCAGAAAAAATGCCACAACAACTGAATTTCCAAGCATTCAAGAACTATGATTCAAATCTACTAACTGAATCATAACTGAACAATTAACTGTGAAGTGAAACAATAGCCCTTCGATCAAATTCCCAATTAACCAACACCATTGGATTACATCTGCAGGGTCTCCTGTTTATCCCATATGACCACTGGCTATGATCGAATGATAAACATAAAGTGATTTCGCGATTTCGACGATCTCCATTGTAATGCCTAGCGATGTGCTAGATCCTCCCTTAAGCTCCATCAATGTAACCACCAGCTGTGACTAGGGACCAAGCAAGAGGGGTGCTTCACGATTTTGCATATCGCAAACTCCTGCTATGAGTTGCCTCGAAAATCCCAACTCGCGAAACTCTGAAATGGAGCTTAGCAACGTGCTAGCTCCTCCCTTCATCCTTCGACGGTGTGACCTTGGCTATGACCATGAGCAAAACATTCGAGCGCTTCACTTTCCAGATCAATGGTCCATATCCTCGGTGATCCGACGACTCAAATCATTTCACGACTTCTCATATCGTGAGTTCCCGTGTCACATTCCTTTGACTTCTCCAATGTGCAAGTCAATGAACTTCCAATCGCTCGCCATGTGTCCTCTGGTTCCAACGGCCAGGATTGTTTCGTGACCTCACGTATCACGAGTTCCCACACCACGCTCCTTTGACTCCTCCAAATTGCAAGTTAGCAAAATTCGAATCAATTGCCACATGTCCTTTGTCTCCAACGACCAGGATTGTTTCGCGACCTTGCGTATCGCGAGTTGGAGGATAGTACTCATCCTTATCCTCTTCACAGTTATACAGGATCCGACGGATGTTGGTGCTCGACGCTCAGATCCAATGTCTGATATTTGTACTCCTCTTCTGCGCGCTCCTCCTATCTGAATTCAAATCTAACAACAATTGGGAATTAAGGATGGGTGATCCAACGATCATTGTTTCTCCTCCTCCTGAGCTTACACTTCTGTTCTTTCCATCCCATCATCGTTGCGCTGCTGATCTTGCTATCATTGGAAAACAAGTATACTCTCATCATGTTGATCTTGCCATCAATGACAAACAAGCATACTCTACCTTCTGTCTGTAAATATGCCAACAATCTCCCCCTTTGGCATTGATGGCAACCTTGAAGAACCTGAAGAACTACACTATTTTGCCTGGACATCCAACCATACCACTGTAGCATCCTTACCACACTTTTTCTCCCCCTTTGACATCAATATCAAAGAATAAACACGCTCCCCCTGAGTTTTTGCAGTACATCTCGAAGGTATTAGATATGCGACAAGCACATACTCCCCTTGAAAAGGTGAACACATTAGACGAAAGAAGATTTGACCCCCAACTTCTGATAAAGATATTCAAATGGTGTCGCTGCTAATGGTTTAATAAAGATATCAACTATCTGTTCTGTGGAAGGAATATAGTTCAACTGAACAACTCTGTTTATAACCTTCTCTATGAGAAAATGATATTTGATTGGTATATTCTTAGTCTTGGAATGAAGAACGAGATTCTTGGAGACACTAATGGCACTGGTGTTATCACAGTGAATTGGAATCGGATCAATATAATTTACCTTCAAATCTTCAAGAGTTTGGACCATCCATAAAATCTAAGTGCAACAAGTAGCAACAACAATGTACTCTGCCTCTGTAGTTGATAAGGAAATAGACCCCTATTTCTTACTAATCCATGCTACTAATGAGTCACCCAGGAAGAATAAACCTCCATTGGTGCTCTTTCTCTCATCCACAAAATTTTCCCAGTCAACATTTGAATAAGTAGTTAACTGAAAATTCTGATTTTTAGGATACCACAGACCATAAGTCATTGTGCCCTTCAAGTATTTGAATATCCTTTTTATAGCTACTAAATGACTTTGTTTAGGAGAAGACTGATAACGACCTACCATTCCAACAACTTGCATTATATCAGGATGAGATTCTATGATGTACAAAATATTTCCTATCATTGATCGATATGTCCTTTTATCAACATCAGGTGAAATATCATCTTTACTGATCTTGCAACCGACCACCATAGGTGTACTAACAGGGGAAGAATCTTCCATCTGGAACTTCTTCAACATCTCTTTCAAATATTTTTCTTGAGAGATAAATATTCTTGCAGAAATTTGATTTACTTGTAAACCAAGAAAATATGACAGTTCTCCTATCATGGACATCTCAAACTCTATTTGCATAGAAATAGCAAACCATTGGATAGAGGAATCATTAGTACAACCAAAAATAATGTCATCTACATAAACCAAAACAACTAGTAAATCATCACCTTCAGAGTTAATGTAGAGATTGTTGTCAACAATACCTTTATTGAACCCTTTGTCTTGTAAAAATTTGTCTAGTCTATAATACCAAGCTCGTGGTGCTTGTTTCAGTCCATATAAAGCCTTCTTTAGCTTGCAGACATAGTCAGGATTATCTGTCAATGAGAATCCTTCAGGTTGCTCCATATGTGCTTCTTCCTCTAGATCTCCATTAAGAAATGCTGACTTAACATCCATTTGATAAACTTTAAAGTTCTTATGACATGAATATGCAAGAAACATTCTGATGGCTTCCAATCTTGCCACTTGTGCAAAGGTTTCATCAAAATCCCATCCTTCAACTTGTGCATACCCTTTACAGACCAATCTGGCTTTATTCCTAACACCTTGTCATTTTTCATTCATTTTATTCTTGGACACCCATTTAGAACCTATTACATTCTTATCTTCAGGTCTAGGAACAAGCTCCCAAGTATTGTTATTCTCAATCTGATCAAGCTCTTCATTCATATCTCTAATCCAATCATCATGCTTGCTGGATTCATAATTTTTTTTAGGTTCAATTATAGATATAAAAGAAACCCGAGATTGTTCTGAGTCTTTAATCAATTTCCTTCTTGTCTGAACTCCTTTATTTATATCTCCAATTATATGATTTTTCAGGATGATTCTTTCTAACAATTTTGAGAGGTGGTTTTGTTTCTTTTTGCTGATTTGTGTCAGCCTGAGTATTCGTATCTTCATTTGATTCAGATTCTTCTCTTTCTGATCCTTGGACCTGTTCATCTTCATCTATATCTTCTTTTCTTGGTTCAACACTGCTTACATTTCGTACCAGGATTTCTTCATCAAATTTTATGTCGATACAATCAACCAATTTATTCAACCTCTTATTGTAGCATATGTATCCTTTACTATTTGTAGAATAACCTAAGAAGATACCTTCATCATCCCTGTCATCATATTTTCCAATATTTTCATCATTATTATTGATATAACATTTACTCCCAAAGACTTTAAAATGCTTGATTGAAGCAGGTCTTCCAAACCATAGTTCATAAGGAGTCTTGTCGCTGTGTGGCCTGAGATGAGATTTGTTAAGAATATGAACAACTATATGGATTGCTTCCACCCAATATGTCTGAGCAATATTCCTTTCATTCATCATTGATCTTGCCATCTGCTGAACTGATCTATTCTGCCTCTCAACTACATTTTTCTGTGGAGTCCTTGGAATAGTGTACTCTCTTTTGAGCCCATGTTTATCACAAAATGCTTTGAAGTTCCATGAACTAAAATCTCCTCCTCTATCAGACCTTATTGCCTTCAATATTTTTTCTGTTTGATTCTCAGTCAGAGCCTTAAACACTTCGAATTTTTCAAATGCTTCAGATTTTTCCTTCAAAAAGGAAACCCATGTTAGTCTAGAATAATCATCAATGATCAACATAGAATAGTTTTCTTTTCCTATAACTTCTTTCCTTGATGGTCCACATAAATCCATATGAACTAACTGAAGAGGTTTTTCTGTTGAAGGAAATTTTTTAGATTTGAATTGTGTCCGAGTAAGCTTTCCTATTCGACAAGGTTTACAAACAAAATCATATGGCTTTGATATCTTTGGAAGATATTTTACTGCCCCACTATTTCTAAGTTTGATTATATGATCAAAATTTAGGTGTCCAAGTCTCCTATGCCATAGCAAACTTTCATCATACTTTCTTAAGTGGCATTCTTCTTTTTCTTCTTTTAACACATAGACATTGTTTTATGTTCTTATTCCTTTTGCAATCAACTATCCTGAATTCACATATTTTATTCTATAATATTTAGAAGTAAAAACAACTTCACATCCGCAGTCACAGACTTGACTGAAACTAAGCAGATTATGTTTCATACCATCTACAAACAACACATCTTGAGATTTTCCTTTTCCATTACTCAGACTTACCATTCCTTTACCTTTTATTTTTCCTGGTGCATTGTTTCCAAAAGTAACATTCTCTGATTTTCTTTCACTTGGAGTTAGAAACTTACTTTTGTCTCCAGTCATATGTTTGGAACATCCACTGTCAATATACCAGGGATTCTTTTGTCTTTGGGATGATAACACTAATCCAAATTGGTCATCTTCTTTCTTCTTCCAAACCTTGAAATTTTCAGCAATAGGATTCAAATTTAGCTTATAGTTCCTTAAGCGACAATCTGCAGCTTTATGTCCATAATTATGGCATGTGTAACATTCTGGTTCACTGAATAACAGATCATAACGATTATTATGCTCATAACAATTGTTATGCTTAACCTGCGTATTTTTCCCAGCCATCACATGATTTGTAGTCTGTGGTTGTTTGCTACTTGGCTATCTCAATCTTTGTTGTGGAAGATAATTACTCCTTGAGTATTTTGATTGCTCATATCTAAATCTTAAAGAACCATTTACATCTTTGTGACCAAAGTTAGAACAGAAAAAACAATATTCATAGAAAAATCCTTTGTATGTGGAAAATGGTTGTCTTCTTTGAACGAGTCTATTTCTTCCATGCAGATGATTTGTTTGACCAGAGGATGTGTTTGTGTTTTTTCTTTGATCTACAGATTTGGTTCTGGTACTTTTTATTTCATTCCTTCTTGGCGATTGATTATATTTCTCTGTTTTTGCAGAGTGGTTGTTGTCAATGATTATAGATTTGACAAACTTGATGGATTATGTGTTACTTGGTTGATCACTACTTGATCCTTCTTCATAACCCAAGCCAAATTTCAACTTTGGATTCCTTTGCTGATTTAGAATGGAGGTTAATCCTTCTAAGGCTTTAATACTTGACAGATTTTGGTGATACAATGCCTTAAACTTCTCCATCTCTTTTCTGGTTTTTACTATCTCTTCTTCTAAGGCTTCACATCTCGCTTTATTCTTTGATAATTATTGTTTCAGAATGTACTCTATTTTATTTGCCTCTTCTAACTCCACTTTTAGTAAGACAAAGTCTTCATCATGTTTTTTGCCATTCATTTTAAACTACATCAACAATTGTTTTTGTTTTCTCTTCTTACATATGAGTCTGTCAATTTCTTCCAAAGCACTGATTAATTCACCTTCCATATCCACCACAGGTTCTTCATCATCCATTTCACCTCTTGAATGTTCATCATCAAGATCTCCCATAACCATAAGCATAAAATCATTCACTTTGTCTTCATAGGATGAATCACTATCTATGTCTTCTGAGGAGTCATCATTGTTTGCACACAAACTTTTCTTTTTACTATATTTCTTAAATTTGTATTTCTTTTCATCATCAGAGTTCTGGTCCTTTTTCTTGTGAGGACACTTAGATGCAAAATAACCTATTTTACCACAGTTAAAGAATTTGAAGGGTAGCTTGCCTTGGTATTTGCTTGATCCTTTCTTTAACCTTCTCACAAATTTTGCCTCAATATCATCTAGTTCTGAATCAATATTCTTGTCTGCTTTAAAAGATGCTTCTCTAGTAATGGATTTATCTTTTCTAATTCTCATTTCATATGCAGTTAGAGTTCCTAGGAGTTGATCAATGGACAAAGTTTTAAGATCATTTAGTTCTTCTATTGCAGACACTTTTGGATTAAATTTATCAAGCAAAGATCTTAAAATCTTCTAAACTAAAAATGATTCTTCAATCTTCTCACCAAGACCCTTCATGCCATTCACAATCTCTTCAACTCTTAAAANCCCCACTATTTCTAAGTTTGATTATATGATCAAAATTTAGGTGTCCAAGTCTCCTATGCCATAGCAAACTTTCATCATACTTTCTTAAGTGGCATTCTTCTTTTTCTTCTTTTAATACATAGACATTGTTTTATGTTCTTATTCCTTTTGCAATCAGCTATCCTGAATTCACATATTTTATTCTATAATATTTAGAAGTAAAAACAACTTCACATCCAGTCACAAACTTGACTGAAACTAAGCAGATTATGTTTCAGACCATCTACAAACAACACATCTTGAGATTTTCCTTTTCCATTACTCAGACTTACCATTCCTTTACCTTTTATTTTTCCTGGTGCATCGTTTCCAAAAGTTACATTCTCTGATTTGCTTTCACTTAGAGTTAGAAACTTACTTTTGTCTCCAGTCATATGTTTGGAACATCCACTGTCAATATACCAGGGATTCTTTTGTCTTTGGGATGATAACACTAATCCAAATTGGTCATCTTATTTCTTCTTCCAAACCTTGAAATTTTCAGCAATAGGATTCAAATTTAGCTTATAGTTCCTTAAGCGACAATCTGCATCTTTATGTCCATACTTATGGCATGTGTAACATTCTGGTTCATTGAATAACAGATCATAACGATTATTATGCTCATAACAATTGTTATGCTTAACCTGCGTATTTTTCCCAGCCATCACATGATTTGTAGTCTGTGGTTGTTTGCTACTTGGCTGTCTCAATCTTTGTTGTGGCAGATAATTACTCCTTGAGTATCTTGATTGCTCATATCTAAATCTTAAAGAACCATTTACATCTTTGTGACCAAAGTTAGAACAGAAAAAACAATATCCATAGAAAAATCCTTTGTACGTGGAAAATGGTTGTCTTCTTTGAACGAGTCTATTTCTTCCATGTAGATGATTTCTTTGACCAGAGGATGTGTTTGTGTTATTTCTTTGATCTACAGATTTGGTTCTGGTACTTTTTCTTTCATTCCTTCTTGGCGATTGATTATATTTCTCTGTTTTTGCAGAGTGGTTGTTGTCAATGATTATAGATTTGACAAAGTTGATGGATTATGTGTTACTTGGTTGATCACTACTTGATCCTTCTTCATAACCCAAGCCAAATTTCAACTTTGGATTCCTTTGCTGATTTAGAATGGAGGTTAATCCTTCTAAGGCTTTAATACTTGAAATATTTTTGTGATACAATGGCTTAAACTTCTCCATCTCTTTTCTGGTTTTTACTATCTCTTCTTCTAAGGCTTCACATCTCGCTTTATTCTCTGATAATTATTGTTTCAGAATGTACTCTATTTTATTTGCCTCTTCTAACTCCACTTTTAGTAAGACAAAGTCTTCATCATGTTTTTTTCCATTCATTTTAAACTGCATCAACAATTGTTTTTGTTTTCTCTTCTTACATATGAGTCTGTCAATTTCTTCCAAAGCACTGATTAATTCACCTTCCATATCCACCACAGGTTCTTCGTCATCCATTTCACCTCCTGAATGTTCATCATCAAGATCTCCCATAACCATAAGCATAAAATCATTCACTTTGTCTTCATAGGATGAATCACTATCTATGTCTTCTGAGGAGTCATCATTGTTTGCACACAAACTTTTCTTTTTACTATATTTCTTAAATTTGTATTTCTTTTCATCATCAGAGTTCTGGTCCTTTTGGTCCTTTTTCTTGTGAGGACACTTAGATGCAAAATGACCTATTTTACCACAGTTAAAGCATTTGAAGGGTAGCTTGCCTTGGTATTTGCTTGATCCTTTCTTTAACCTTCTCACAAATTTTGCCTCAATATCATCTAGTTCTGAATCAATATTCTTGTCTGCTTTAAAAGATGCTTCTCTAGTAATGGATTTATCTTTTCTAATTCTCATTTCATATGCAGTTAGAGTTCCTAGGATTTGATCAATGGACAAAGTTTTAAGATCATTTAGTTCTTCTATTGCAGATACTTTTGGATTAAATTTATCAAGCAAAGATCTTAAAATCTTCTAAACTAAAAATGATTCTTCAATCTTCTCACCAAGACCCTTCATGCCATTCACAATCTCTTCAACTCTTAAAAAATACTTGCTAACTGTTTCATCTTCATTCATCTTTAGTTGTTCAAATTTCAATCTATATGTTTGAATTTTGGCATCTTTTACTTTCTCATTTCCTTCATAACTGCTAATAATTTTATCCCACATTGCTTTGGTAGAATCAAGATGCATCACCTTTACAAACTCAGCTTCAACAATTCCATTCAAGATAACATTCATTGCCTTTGCATTGGAACTAAAGTCTAACTTATCATCTTTAGAAGCTAGCACAACAGGCTTTATATATCCAGTTTATACTACATCCCAAACATCAACACCTAAGGCCATTATGTATGTTCTCATTCTAACCTTCTAGAAGGAAAAATTTGTTCTATCAAATAGAGGAGGCTTATTGGATGAAGTTTCTTCATGACTTGTCATGTTTAAGCTTATAGATCTACCTTTAAATAAAAGGAACCCGCTCTGATACTAATTGTTGAAATTACTAATACAACTGAGAGGGGGGGTGAATCTGTTGTTACTGTGCTTAAACAATTATATGACTATTCAAACAATTTTTTAATCTTCTCCAAGTGACCATCAATATTATACAATATATGAACAACATAAATAATGAACACTAGTCACACATAAGATATACACAGAGACAGATTTTCACGAGGAAACCCATAAAGGGAGAAAACCTCTTCTTCTTCGAATGATAGGCAGTCTTTTAAGTTCTGTACATCATCTATCTTTGAGCACCAACTCAATGTGAGGCTACTACCTCTGTTTTACAAGATCCAACTTGTTGAGAGCACCAACCCTCTGATTTCTCTAGCACCCACTAGAAGGAAGCATCAACTTCCTGAGTGTTCCAGCACCAACTAGAATTATACAAGCATCAACTTGCATACATAAAACTTTGTGTTTTCCATAGCACCACCCTGCCACCCTATTTTCTAGCCACAACTAGATGAAAGCTACAAATTCCAATATTCAAGCACCAACTTGAATAACAGAGGACTACAGTCCTCCCTAGAACCTACCTACCTCCCTGATTATTAATAAATGAATGAATAACCAACAATACAGATATATCAATTCTTAGCAATTCTTCTCTGCTTCACTATTCTTCTGCTCTGTTTATACTTGGCTTGAATTGATGTCTCTTTCTATCTGTTCTTTCTCTGTTCCTCTCATGCTCTTTGGTATGTGTTCATTCTGCTCTCTTCACCTTTTATGTTCTGTTCAACTTTTGTTTCTCATCTCTGAGTTTGATCTCACACTGTGCATACTGTAATTTTCCTTTCTCCCAGTTCAACTCATTTTTCTAGTGAGAACAACCCCCTCACATGGTCATAACATTTCCCTTTTATGCTATACCCCTGATCAATTACACCTCGAATCTCCCAGAAAAAACGCCATAGCAACTGAATCGCCAAGCGTTCAAGAACTACGATTCAAATCTACTAATTGAATCGTAACTGAACAATTAACTGTGAAGTGAAACAATAGCCCTTCGATCAAATTCCCAATTAACCAACACCGTTGGATTACATCTGTAGGCTCTCGCGTTTATCCCATATGACCACTGGCTGTGACCAAATGCTAAACATAAAGTGATTTCGCGATTTCGACGATCTCCATTGTAAAGCCTAGCGATGTGCTAGCTCCTCCCTTAACCTCCATCAATGTAACCACCATCTATGACTAGGGACCAAGCAAGAGGGGTGCTTCACGATTTCGCATATCGCGAACTCCTGCTATGAGTTTCCTCGAAAATCCCAACTCGTGAATCTCCGAAATGGAACTTAGTAGCGTGCTACCTTGTCCCTTCATCCTTTGACAGTGTGACCTTGGCTATGACCACGGGCCAAACATTCGAGCACTTTTCTTACCATATCAATGGTCCATATCCTCGGTGATCCAACGACTCAGATCATTTCACGACTTCACATATCGTGAGTTCCTGTGTCACATTCCTTTGACTTCTCCAATGTGAAAGTCAATGAACTGCCAATTGCTTGCCACATGTCCTCTGGTTCCAACGACCAGGATTGTTTTGCGACCTCGCGTATCTCACATTCCCACACCATGCTCCTTTGATTCCTCCAAAGTGCAAGTTAGTGAAATTCCAATCAATCGCCACGTGTCCTCTGTCTCCAATGACCAGGATTGTTTCGCGACCTCGTGTATCACGAGTTAGAGGATAGTACTCAGCCTTATCCTCTTCGTAGTTATACAGGATCTAACGGTTGTTGGTCCTCAGTGCTCAGATCCAACGTCTAAGATTTGTTCTCCTCTTCAGCGCGTTCCTCCTGTCTGAATTCAGATTTGACGACCATCGAGAATTCAGGATGGGTGATCCAATGATCATTGTTTCTCCTCCTCCTGAGCTTACACTTCTGTTCTTGCCATGCCATCATCGTTGCACTGTTGATCTTGCTATCATTGGAAAACAAGTATACTCTTGTCGTGTTGATCTTGCCATTAATGACAAACAAGCATACTCTACCTTCTATCTGAAAATATGCCAACAAACATCAAGCCCTTCATTGATAAGGTATTATGTGACATTTCTCCTCTTGATGTTTGTGATGTGCTATTAGGCCAACCATACTTGTGGAAGTGACATGTTGTGTATGAGTCTCATGATGTTATTGTTACCTTGGGAAATAATTTGTACAGGATACCAGAGGTACCACCACCTGCTTCTATCTCTTTGGTTACTGCAAAACAATGCAGTAAGATCATTTCCAAAACCAAGAATTTTTTTTCCTGATGATCCACCCTCAGGGAAAGAAGAATATTGTAGCCACGACCTACAGACAGGGCTCCCCCGCATGACAACAACAAATGAGCAAGGTCATGGGGGAGTACCAGGACATCTTCACCTCACCCGTAGGGGTGCCTCTACACTTTCAGGTCAAGCACCCCATCGATATAAACCTAGGTGCATCGCTGCCCAATGGGCTGATCTATCGGCTCTCTGTTCTGGAGAATGATGAAATCAAGAGGCAGATTCAGGAGCTTCTGTAGAAAGGTCACATATAGAAAAGTTCATTGCCCTTTGTGAGTCCAATCGTGTTGGTGCAGAAAAAGGATGGGACTTGGAGACTCTGTATTGACTATCGGGTTGTGAACAATATCACTATCTGGAATAGGTGCCCGATCCAACAGATTGATGACCTTCTGGACCAACTCAAAGGGGAAAAATATTTCAGCAAGATCGACTTGAAGTTTGGGTATCACCAAGTACCAATCGAACCATCCGATGTGTTGAAGACTTCCTTCAAAGCCAAGGAGGGCCTTTTCGAATGGCTCATCATGCCTTTCGGGTTGAAGAATGCTCCCGCAACCTTCATGAGGTTGATGGAAGACATATTGTGGCCATTCACCAACTCATTTTTATTAGTGTACTTGGATGACATCCTGATCTTCAACCAAACTTGGGAAGAGCACCTCCACCACATTCGACAGGTCCTCCAAACAGTGCAGAAACACAAGTTGTGTGCCAATTTGGAGAAGTGCACTTTTGGCATGACCCAGGTTCAATATCTGGGATACATTATGATGAGCGTGGGGTGTGTGTGGATCCAACGAAGATCCAATTCATTTGAGATTTTCCAGCCCCGACCACTCTAACATAGCTTTGCAACTTTCTGGGTCTTGCTAATTTCTACCGTAGGTTCGTGTTGGGATTCTCTCATATCACTTGGCCCTTGAGTCAAGTCACCAAGGGAGGAGCAAAAGAAAAATTCTTTTGGTTGGAATCTCAACATAAGGTGTTCGTAGAATTGAAACATCGCCTCTCCTATGCCCTAGTGCTCACATTACCAGACTTGAAACAACCATTTGATATCGAGACAAATGCCTCTGACTATGATATTGGGGCAATTCTTACTCAACAGAAGCATCCAATTGCATATCACAGTGCGGCATTGTCCAACACAGTCCGAAAGTATCCCACTTATGAAAAAGAAATGTATTCCATTATGCAGGCTTGCCGACAATGGAAGAATTACATTTTAGGGAAGGAAACGATCATCCACACAGACCATCAACCTCTGCAGTTCATACAAACCCAAGGGAAGTTGCAGAATGATCACCATCAGAATTGGTCCACATATCTGCAACAATTTCATTTGAACATCAGTTCAAGAAGGGAAACACCAATAATGTTTTAGACTGGCTCAACGGACCACCGATCATGGCGATAACCACCCTGCTCAATTATTTTGGGCACAAGACTTCTGATTGGACGCTTCTCTACAAGAGTGATCCAGAATTCGGCCACACATACAAGACGCTCTTGGAGGGTAACCGAGTTCCAAATTTCCACCTCTAGGATGCCCTGATATGTCACCTGGGACACCTTTGTGTTCCTTCAAGCGAGCGTGCTGAGATGATTTGGGAATCACACTACAGTTGGGTCGCTAGGAATTTCGGGGTTGAGAAAACAGTGGCAGTACTGCAAAAGTATTTCTATTGGCCAAACCTTCGACAAGGTGTCGGGAAGTACATAAGATCCTGCACTGCCTGCGCCATTGCCAAACCGACCATCAAGAAACAAGGCCTCTATACTCCACTTCCTACCCTTGTATAGAGGCCTCTATACTTCACTGCCTACTCTTGTATATAGGTCTCAAAACAATGTTGTACATAATGTGTATCGTGTGCTTGATCATCACTTATATAAAAGTGATATTCTTTAATAACATGATGATTTTCATTGGTGCTTTCTATGTGATCAAGACTCAGTTGAGCATGTCTATATATAATGTGGACAAATATAGTGATTTGATTAGAATGATAATATTCACTATGTATTTATTTTTATGCAGTGAATGTGTAATTCTTTGCAAAATCAACTACAAAAGAAATTGTCCCTAGTGGAAAAATTTCACGGGATTGTTTGAATTCTAGGTCTTTCCATCAAGCTCTATGTGAATGCTTGGTGTATTTATAAATTTCTTCCCCAAAATTCTTCAAAAAATATATCACACATATTTTATCTACTTTCAAATCAATCCTTTTGGAAATAACATTTGAAGAATGTGGAGCCATGCTGCTGATATATTCATATCTCTTCCAATTGATTGTTATATTAGAAAATTATTGATCATTCATATCAATAGGATACTTTGAGTGAAACAAACTTATATTTCCACAACGATCACATTTCTTTCCACCAACACATTTGTTTTGGTAAAATAATTCATCACCTTCTCTTTCAC
>JZKD02S0974587.1:149054-159614 GCA_000966675.3 Picea glauca | reverse complement strand
GTATCCGAAACTCCAGTTGATGTGCCTGTTTCGGGATTTTTGGTGGTTCACATTTTGGCACTTTGGGACTCCTGTGATGAAGAGTCTCGATTCTTGACTCCTCCAACTCCCGGTATCCGAAACTTCGGTCGATGTGCCTGTTTCAGGATTTTTGACGTTTCACATTTCGGCACTCCGGGACTCCTGTGATGAAGAGTCTCGACTCTTGACTCCTCCAAATCCCGGTATCTGAAACTCTGGTTGATGTGCCTGTTTCAAGATTTTCTACGTTTTGAATTTCAGCACTTCGGGACTCTTGTGATGAAGAGTCTTGACTCTTGACTCCTCCAACTCCCGGTATCCGAAACTATGAAATGGAGTCATATTAACATACTTCAGTGTTTCACATTCTGACATTTCGGGACTCCTGTGATGAAGAGTCTCGACTCTTGACTCCTCGAACTCCCGGTATCCGAAACTCCGAAATGGAGTCAGATCAAAGATCTTATCATGATTTCGAAGCTTCACGGGCCTTCATTGTGTCTGTTTCGAGATTTTGGGGTTTCGCATTTTGCAACTTCGAGAGGTTAGAGCACCTCCTTCCTTTGACTTTCCAGTCAACAAAATGTTGATCTGTGATGACGTGTCCTGCCCGAAGATGGACGATCCTCCTGCTTATGGGATTTGGTAAGCCCGCTTCTCCTAGCACTTTAAAGAATGTGCAGGTTCTCCTGGATCCAACGATGGTCATACCCTGCGCTCGGATCTAACTCACAATATTTGTCCTCCATCTTTGAACTCCTCCTGTCTGGATTCAGATCTGATGGTCATCGGGAATTATGAATGGGATCCAGCGATCACTGTTTCTCTTCATTGTTACGCTTCTGATCTTTCCATGCCATCATCGTTGTTGATCTTCCTTGCCTTTCCCTGCCATTATCCCTGCGCTGCTGGTCGTGATCTTGGTCATCAATGAAAAACACGCATACTCTGCACTATCTCTTCTGATCTTATCGAGATTTCTCTACCGCGTCTTCCCAAAATACTTCTGGTGCCCGCCTGGCACATTCTTCCTATACTTAAGCCATCGTTGTTGCTGTACTTGCCATCAATGACAAGAATTTTCTACCTGTAAAACATGACAACAATCGCCCCCTTTGGCATTGATGGCAACAAAGGCACCCTGACTCTTTTAACCCCCTTTGACATCAATGTCAAAGAAAACACACTCCCCTTGAGTTGTTGCAGTATTTTTATGAGGTATCAGATATTAAACCAACACAAACTCCCCCTGACAAGATGGACTCTCTTATTTGAGGCCTGCATAATATTTGTATCTAAACCAGAGTCTTCTCATTCTGATTCTTGGACCTATTCATCTTCAGCCTCCGCTATATCCTCTGTAGAATACTCAATATCGCTCACCTCTCTTACTGGGACTCCTTCATCAACCTTTTCTTGTCATAACTGGATGACTCCCCCTGTCACTGTTCTCTCTTCTTCTGACTATATCCCCCCTTTGTTCCTAAAAGGTTAACTTTCCTTAACAAGGTCTTTCCTCTTGTTATCTCTACAGGATGTCATGTATATCATTTTGTAAAACAAAATGCTATCGTTGAAGATGCTGCTGTCCTACTGAAACACTGTGTAATTGTAGCTTGTACTTTTTAAATAACCCTTGGATCTCCCCATTGATTCTCATCAATCTCTATTACCGCAATTTCATTTTTATTCCATGATGCATACATTCCAAGGCTTTTATGACCATATTCAATCACAAGAAAAAACCACTACAACCACTCTCATACCTGCTTTTCTTTTTCATAGATGAAGGACCTATATCAGGTTTCTTAGGAGTACTGATTTCTTCCTTGTTGTATCCAATACCAGATTTGTCATTTGGTGATCTCTGACTATCCAAGAGCTTATCCAGGGTGATGGAGTTGTTTAAGAACTTGCTTTGGGTGTTTGATTTCTCAACCTTCAAAACTTCAGCTTCCATCTTATGACATGAATCTTCTTCTTCTTCTTCCATGGGATAGATGCTAGTTGAACATTCTTTTATTGTATACGTGTCTTCTTCTTTACTTGTAGGGGAGGATTCAATATCAACATCATTAATTGACCTTATGCCTTTATTCACCACTTCTCCTGAGTTTACATTTACCTTACACTCTTTGGACGTGAACACCTCTTCACTGCCTCTGTCACACTTTTGACTTGTACTGAGCAAATTCTGTTTCAGACCATCCACAAGCAGAACATACTGGGCATATCCTTTGACATTACTCAAACTCACCATCCCTCTATCCTTGATTTTACCCGGTTCATCATTTTCAAGGATCAAATCTCCTGTTTTGATTTTTCTTATAATAAGAAGCTTATCCTTGTCTCCAGTCATGTGCTTGGAACATCCACTGTCTATATTCCCAAAGGCCTTTTGTTTTTGAGTTGAAAGTGCTAGACCACCTTTTTCACTATCTTTACTTTTCCATGTGCCGACCTTTCTATCTAATAACTTTATCCTTGGATCTTCTTTGTAATTCTTCAGATGGCAGTTTGCATCTTTGTGGCCAAAGTTGTGACAGTTATAGCATTCAATCTCATTGTTCAATAGGTCAAAGTTATTGTTGCAGTGTTGTCTACTCATTGAATGTTTATTATTTCTTGACCTCCCGAGTTGCATGTCTCTAGACTTAATTTGGCAATTTGCAATCTGTGATGATTTGTTACTTGGTTGTATCATTCTTTGTTGTGGTAGATATTTATACCTTGAATGTCTTGCTTACTCATATCTAAATTTTAAAGAACAGTTTACAACTTTGTGACCAAAGTTAGAACAGAAAAAACAATATCCATAGAAAAATCCTTGGTACCTGGAAAATGGTTGTCTTCTTTGAGCAGTTTCTTCAATGCTGATGATTTCCTTGAGCAGGGAGTGAGTTATTTCATTGTTCTATAGATTCAGTCCTGGCACCTTTTTCTTTACTC
Source organism: Picea glauca (assembly GCA_000966675.3). Lineage (NCBI taxonomy): Eukaryota > Viridiplantae > Streptophyta > Pinopsida > Pinales > Pinaceae > Picea > Picea glauca. Next base: position 156,644 of record JZKD02S0974587.1, on the reverse strand, counting down.
CTCTTGGGCGGTTGATTGTCTTCCTTTGTTTCTGCAGGTTTGTTGTTGTCATTGGTTGTAGATTTGACAAACTTGATGGGTTCTTTGTTTCTTGGATGACCACTACTTGATCCCTCTTCATAACCCAAACCAATTTTCAGCTTTGGATTCCTTTGCTGATTAAAATGGTGGCTAATCCTTCTGAGGCTTTGATACTTGACAGATTCTGATGATACAAGGCTTGAAAATTCTCCAAATATTTCCTTGTTTTCACTACTTATTCTTCCAGGGCTTCAGATCTTCCCTTCTTTTCTGATAGCTGTTGTTTCAGAATGTCCTCTATTTTCTTTGCCTCTTCTAATTCCACTTTTAGCAGGGCGAAGTATTCATTAGGCTGTTTACTGTCTTTCTCGAACTGTATCAACAATTGTTTTTTATTTCTGTTCTTAATTTTGAGTCTGTATATCTCTTCCAATTCACTGATCAGTTCTCCTTCCATATCAACCACAACTTCTTCTTCATTAGCCCCACTTCCTGTGATTTTATTATCATAATCATCTTGGGCCATAAGCATGAAGTCATTTACATTATCTTCATAGGAAGAGTCATTATCGGTGTCTTCTGAGGAGTCATCATTGTTTACAAATAAACTTTTCTTTCTATCAAATCTTTTGGATTTGTACTTCTCTTCACCTTCAGAGTTTTGATCATGTTTATTGTGTGGACATTTATTTTCAAAATGACCTATCTTACCACAATTGAAACATTTGAAGGGAAGCTTACCTTGGTACTTGCTTGATCCTTTCTTTAGTCTTCTCACGAATTTTGTTTCAATTTCATCAGGCTCAGAATCTTCATTCTTATCTTCTTTAAATGATGCTTCTCCAGAGGTGGGCTTATCTGTAACTATCCTCATTTCATATGCAGTCAACGTTCCTAGAAGTTGATCAAAATCCAAATCCTTTATATTATTATGTTCTTCTATAGCTGAGACCTTTGGGTTGAACCTATCTGGCAGAGATCTCAAAATTTTCTGAAATAAAGAGGGTTCCTCAATTTTTTCACCAAGTGCTTTCATTGCATTTACTAGTTCTTCAACTCTCAGAAAATACTTCCCAATGGTTTAATCTTCTTTCATCTGTAGCTTTTCAAACTGTACTCTGTAGGTTTGAAGCTTGTCATCTTTTACCTTCTCATTACCTTTATAATTACTAATGCGTTTGTCCCACATTTCTTTGGCAGTTTGAAGATGCATCAACTTTACAAACTTGACTTCTGCAAGTCCATTCAAGATAGCATTCATTCCCTTAGCATTAAAGCTAAATTCTAACTTATAATCCTTGGAAGCTAGCACACCAGGCTTATGTATCCAGTCTCTACTACATTCCAAACATCATCACCTAAGGCCATTAGGTATGTTCTCATTCTAACCTCCCAGAAGGCGAAGTTTGTTCCATTGAACAGAGGGGCCTTATTTGTTGAATTTCCTTCATGGCTTGACATGTTTAAGCTCTAGGATCTACCTTTAGATAAAAGGGCCGACTCTGATACCAATTGTTGGACAACTAAGAGGGGGGGGTGAATCAGTTGTTACCGTGCTTAAACAATTTTTCTTAGTTTAAACTCTTTACAGAGCACTCAATGACAATCACAATAATGCAGGGAAGTAAGCAATAGAACATTCAACATCATTCACACATATGAGATACACAGAGACATATATTTCTTGAGGAAACCCATAAAGGGTAAAAACCTCTTCTTATTTATATAATAAGTAATCTTTACATTCTATACATTATCATACTTATGAGAACCAACTCATAATGAGGCTACAACCTCTGTTTTGCAAGCTGCTACTTGCTGAGAGCACCAACTCTTTGAATTCTCTAGCACCCACTAGAAGGAAGCACTGACTCCCTAGTTTCTCTAGCTCCAACTAGAAGGAAGCACCAACTACCTGGTTTATCTAGCACCCACTAGAAGGAAGCACCAACTCACTAAGAGTTCCAGCACCAACTGGATGGAAGCACCAACTTCAAGTTACACATGCACCGACCTGTATATCAGAGAACCAATGTTCTCCCTTGCACCACACTGCCACCCTGGTTTTTCTGGCTACAACCAGATGGAATCTACAACTCCCTGTGTTCAGGCACCCACTTGAACCTCTGAGGACAACAATCCTCCCTAGCACCTCCCAACCACCCTTAAATATCAATATTTGCTACTGAAACGAATTACAGTGATATAATGTTCATCAATGGCTTACCAGTCTCATCACTGTTCTGCTATAATGCTCTACTCTACCTGCATCGATCTCTTCCTGCACCCCTTCCTTACGCTTTATGTTCTTCTGCTTTTCATGCTCTGCGTGCCATGTCCCTTCTATGCACCATTCCTCTTCTGTGCATTTCAGCTGCTGCAATCTGCCTCCTTCTACACACCTGAATCACTCTCAACAACAACACCCATCTCTTCGTTGTTCTACGTATTTATACTATCTGTGCACCTTCTTCGTTCTCCATGCACAGTGCCTCTGCATGCTCTTCAACGTGCCACAGTTCTGTTCATCGGGTTGTTCATTGCTACTTCAATTTTTTCTCTTCTTCGCTCGCTCAAGCATCAACACACTCTCTCTGTTCTTCATGTTCTACTCATGTCGAGTCCTCTACCTCATCATCATGGAAATTCCTCAGCTTTTCTGGCGGTTATTCCCATGCGTTCATCATCATTGGTTGTTATGCTGAGATTCCTTAGCCTATCTAGCAGTCAAGACTCTTTGTCTTCTATGTCATAGTCGAGCTCATCCTCTCTGTTGCAGTTACAGACTTCAACGCTCTTCCATCTGTCAATCTCTCTATGAATAGTCTTCATTCCACTGGTAGATTCCTTGAGACTCTTCAACTTCTCTGGCTATCATCCTGAAGTCTCTTCGAGTCCTTTGGTAGAAAAAATCAATCGTTTCTAGCAGTTACATTGTGAACGTCCAAAAGCTGCATCAACCACTGAATCACCACTGATTGATTAACTGTGAAGAGAAACAGTATCCCTTCGATCATATTCCCGAATAACTTGCATCGTTGGATCATAAATGATGGGTCTCGTGCTTATTTCACCATTTCACAATTCAACATTTCGGCATTTTGGCATTCCTATGGTGAGGCATCTCGTCTCTCCAAGTCGCGATCTTTTAAATGGAGATTAGCTTCGTGCTACCACCTCCCTTGAGCCTTCTTTGATGTGACCATAGGTTATGACATGTGTCCAATTCTGAACATGTATTTCGCATTTCGCGTTTCGGGGATTCTGTGATGAGTCGTCTCGACTCTCCATGTCCCAACCTCCGAAATGGATCTTGTCTCTTGGAGTTGTTCTCTATAGCTCTTCGACAATGTGACCACCGGTGGTGACCAAGCGCTTATCCATACAATGCTTTTTCAATTTCTCATTTCAACACTTCGGGACTCCTTTGATGAAGAGTCTCGACTCTTGACACCTCCAACTCCTGGTATCTGAAACTCCGGTTGATGTGCATGTTTCAGGATTTTCAACGTTTCGCATTTCGACACTTCGGGACTCCTGTGATGAAGAGTCTAGACTCTTGACTCCTCCAACTCCCGGTATCTGAAACTCTGGTCAATGTGCCTGTTTCAGGATTTTCGGTGTTTCGCATTTAGGCACTTTGGGACTCCTGTGATGAAGAGTCTCGACTACTGACTCCTCCAACTCCCGATATCTGAAACTCTGGTTGATGTGCATGTTTCAGAATTTTCGGCGTTTCACATTTCAGCACTTCAGGACTCTTATGATGAAGAGTCTCGACTCTTGAGTCCTTTAACTCCCGGTATTCAAAACTCCGAAATGGATTCAGATTATTGTACTTTGTTGTTTTGCATTCCGATATTTCGAGACTCCTGTGATGAAGAGTCTTGACTCTTGACTCCTCGAACTCCCAGTATCCGAAACTCTGAAATGGAGTTAGATCAAAGATCTTATCGTGATTTTGAAACTTCATGGGCCTTCGTCGTGTCTGTTTCGAGATTTCGGGGTTTCACATTTCGCAACTTCGAGAGGTTAGAGCACCTTCTTCCTTTGACTTTCCAATCAGCGAAATGTTGATCTGTGACCACGTGTCCTTCCCGAAGATGGACGGTCCTCCTGCTTATGGGATTTGGTAAGCCTGCTTCTCCTAGCACTTTAAAGAACGTGCAAGTTCTTATGGATCCAATGATGGTTGCATCCTGTGCTCGGATCTAACACTCGAGTTCTGTCCTCCATCTTTGCGCTCCTCCTGTCTGGATTCAAATCTGACGGTCATCAAAAATTCTGAATGGGATCCAACGATCACTGTTTCTTTTCATTGTTACGCTTCTGATCTTTCCATGCCATCATCGTTGCTGATCTTCCTTGCCTTTGCCATGCCATTATCCCTGTGCTGCTAGTCGTGATCTTTGCCATCAATGACAAACACACATACTCTGCACTATCTCTTCTGATCTTATCGAGCTTACTCTGCTGTGTCTTCCCAAAATACTTCCGGTGCTCGCCTGGCACATTCTTCTTGTACTTAAGCCATCGTCATTGTTGTACTTTCCATCAATGACAAGAATATGCTGCTTGTAAAACATGTCAACAATCTCCCCCTTTGGCAGTGATGGCATCAAAGGCACCCAGACTCTTTTCTCCGCCTTTGACATCGATGTCAAAGAAAACACGCTCCCCCTGAGTTGTTGCAGTATTTTTATGAGGTATTAGATATTAAACCAACAAAAACTCCCCCTGACAAGATGGACTCTCTTATTTGAGGCCTGTAGAATATTTGTATCTAAACCAGAGTACTCTCATTCTTATTCTTGGACCTGTTCATCTTCAGCTTCCGCTATATCCTCTATAGAATACTCAATATCGCTCACCTCTCTTACAGTGACTCCTTCATCAACCTTTTCTTGTCATAACTGGATGACTCCCCCTGTCACTGTTCTCTCTTCTTCTGACTATTTCCCCCCTTTGTTCCTAAAAGGTTAGCTTTCCTTGACAAGGTCTTTCCTCTTGTTATCTCTATAGGATGTCATGTATATCATTTTGTAAAACAAAATGATGTCGTTGAAGATGTTGTTGTCCTACTGAAACACTGCGTAATTGTAGCTTGTACTTTTTAAATAACCCTTGGATCTCCCCATTGATTCTCATCGATCTCTATTACTGCAATTTCATTTTTCTTCCATGATGCATACAATCCAAGGCTTTTATGACCATATTCAATCACAAGAAAAAACTGCTACAACCACTCTCATACCTGCTTTTCTTTTTCATAGACAAAGGACCTGTATCAGGTTTCTTAGGAGTACTGATTTCTTCCCTGTTGTATCCAATACTTGATTTGTCATTTGGTGATCTCTGACTATCCAAGAGCTTATCCAGGGTCATGGAGTTGTTTAAGAACTTGCTTTTGGTGTTTGACTTCTCAACCTTCAAAACTTCAGCTTCCATCTTATGACATGATTTTTCTTCTTCTTCTTCCATCAGATAGATGCTAGTTGAACATTCTTTTATTGTATCTGTGTCTTCTTCTTTACTTGTAGGGGAGGATTCAATATCAACATCATTAATTGACCGTATTCCTTTATTCACCACTTGTCGTGAGTTTACATTTACCTTACACTCTTTGGACGTGAACACCTCTTCACTGCCTCTGTCACACTTTTGACTTGTACTGAGCAAATTTTGTTTCAGACCATCCACAAGCATAACGTACTGGGCATATCCTTTGACATTACTCAAACTCACCATCCCTCTATCCTTGATTTTACCTGGTTCATCATTTTCAAGGATCACATCTCCTATTTTGATTTTTCTTATAAACAGAAGCTTATCCTTGTCTCCAGTCATGTGCTTGGAACATCCACTGTCTATATTCCGAGAGGCCTTTTGTTTTTAAGTTGAAAGTGCTAGACCACCTTTTTCACTATCTTTCCTTTTCCATGTGCTGGCCTTTCTATCTAAGAACTTTATCCTTGGATATGCTTTGTAATTCTTCAGATGGAAGTTTGCATCTTTGTGGCCAAAGTTGTGACAGTTATAACATCCAATCTCATTGTTCAATAGGTCAAAGTTATTGTTGCAGCATTGTCTACTCATTGACTGTTTATTATTTTTTGACCTCCTCAGTTGCATGTCTCTAGACTTAATTTGGCAATTTGCAATCTGTGATGATTTGTTACTTGGCTGTATCATTCTTTGTTGTGGCATATATTTATACCTTGAATGTCTTGCTTTCTCATATCTAAATTTTAAAGAACAGTTTACAACTTTGTGACCAAAGTTAAAACAAAAAAAACAATATCCATAGAAAAATCCTTGGTACCTAGAAAATGGTTGTCTTCTTTGAGCAGGTCGATTTCTTCCATGCTAATGATTTCCTTGTGCAGGGAGTGCATTATTTCTTTGTTCTATAGATTCAGTACTTGCACCTTTTTCTTTACTCCTCCTGGGCGGCTGATTGTCTTCCTTTGTTTCTGTAGGTTTGTTGTTGTCATTGGTTGTAGATTTGAAAAACTTGATGGGTTCTTTGTTTCTTGGCTGACCACTACTTGATCCCTCTTCATAACCCAAACCAGTTTTCAGCTTTGGATTCCTTTTCTGATTCAGAATGGTAGCTAATCCTTCTGAGGCTTTGATACTTGACAGATTCTGATGATACAAGGCTTGAAAATTATCCAACTCTTTCCTTGTTTTCACTACTTCTTCTTCCAGGGCTTTAGATCTTACCTTCTTTTCTGATAACTGTTGTTTCATAATGTCCTCTATTTTCTTTGCCTCTTCTAATTCCACTTTTAGCAGGGCAAAGTCTTCATCAGGATGTTTACTGTCTTTCTCGAACTGTATCGGCAATTGTTTTTTCTTTCTGTTCTTAATTCTGAGTCTGTCAATCTCTTCCAGTGCACTAATCAATCCTCCTTCCATATCAACCACAACTTCTTCTTCATTAGTCTCACTTCCTATGATTTTATTATCATAATCATCTTGAGCCATAAGCATGAAGTCATTTATCTTATCTTCACAGGAAGAGTCACTATCGATGTCTTTTGATGAGTCATAATTGTTTACACATAAACTTTTCTTTCTATGAAATCTTTTGGATTTGTACTTCTCTTCACCTTCAGAGTTCTGATCATGTTTCTTGTGTAGAAATTTATTTGCAAAATGACCTATCTTACCACAGTTGAAACATTTGAAGGGCATCTTACCTTGGTACTTGCCTAATCCTTTCTTTAGTCTTCTCACGAATTTTGCTTCAATTTCATTAGGCTCTTAATCTTCATTCTTATCTGCTTTAAATGATGCTTCTCTAGAGGTGGGTTTATCTGTAACTATCCTCATTTGATATGTAGTCAACATTCCTAGAAGTTGATCATAAGCCAAAGACTTTATATCATTAAGTTCTTCTATAGCTGATGTTAAGAACCAAACATCAATATAGAATAGAAAAACCTCAAGAAAAGTACTCAACGCCTTGAAAAAGAGATAATTTCAGATAATAAGCCTCTTCGAGGGGGAAACCTCCTTTTACCCCACTTAAATGTTCAAGTAAAAGATGATTCAAAATGAAAA
>JZKD02S0974587.1:126199-144217 GCA_000966675.3 Picea glauca | reverse complement strand
AAAGAGGGTTCCTCAATTTTTTCACCAAGTGCTTTCATTGCATTTACTAGTTCTTCAACTCTTAGAAAATACTTCCCAATGGTTTCATCTTCTTTCATCTGTAGCTTTTCAAACTTTACTCTGTAGCTTTGAAGCGTGGCATCTTTTACCTTCTCATTACCTTGATAACTGCTAATGAGTTTGTCCCACATTTCTTTTGCAGTTTGAAGATGCATCACCTTTACAAACTCGACTTCTCCAAGTCCAATCAGGATAGAATTCATTCCCTTAGCATTAAAGCTAAATTCTAACTTATCATCCTTGGAAGCTAGCACACCAGGCTTTATGTATCTAGTCTCTACTACATCCCAAACATCAGCACCTAAGGCCATTAGGTATGTTTTCATTCTAACCTTCCATAAGGAGAAGTTTGTTCCATTGAACAGAGGGGCCTTATTGGTTGAATTTCATTCATGGCTTGACATGTTTAAGCTCTAGGATCTACCCTTAGATAAAAGGGGTTGGCTCTGATACCAATTGTTGGAAAACTGAGAGGGGGGGGTGAATCAGTTGTTACCGTGCTTAAACAATTTTGCTTATTTTAAACTCTTTACAGAGCACTCAATGACAATCACAATAATGTAGGGAAGTAAGAAATATAACATTCAACATCATTCACACATATGAGATACACAGAGACAGATATTTCCTGAGGAAACCCATAAAGGGTAAAAACCTCTTCTTCTTTATATGATAAGTAATCTCTACATTCTGTACAGTATCATACTTATGAGCACCAACTCATAATGAGGCTACAAACTCTGTTTTGCAAGCTGCTACTTGCTAAGAGCACCAACTCTCTGAATTCTCTAGCACCCACTAGAAGGAAGCACTGACTCCCTGGTTTCTCTAGCACCAACTAGAAGGAAGCACCAACTCCCTGGTTTCTCTAGCACCCACTAGAAGGAAGCACCAACTCCCTAAGAGTTCCAACACCAACTGGATGGAAGCACCAACTTCCAGTTACACAGGCACCGACCTGTATATCAGAGAACCAATGTTCTCCTTTGCACCACCCTGCCACCCTAGTTTTTCTGGCTACAACTAGATGGAAACTACAACTCCTTGTGTTCAAGCACCCACTTGAACCTCTGAGGACAACAGTCCTCTCTAGCACCTCCCAACCACCCTTAAATATGAATCTTTGCTACTGAAACGAATTACAGTGATATAATGTTCATCAATGGATTACCAATCTCATCACTTTTCTGCTACAATGCTCTACTCTACCTGCTTCGGTCTCTTCCTGCACCCCTTCCTTACGCTTTATGTTCTTTTTCCTTTCATGCTCTGTGTGCCATGTCCCTTCTATGCTCCATTCCTCTTCTGTGAATTTCATCTGCTGCACTCTGCCTCCTTCTACAAACCTGAATCACTCTCAACAACAACACCCATCTCTTCTCTGTTCTGCATATTTATACTATCTGTGCACCTTCTTCATCCTCCATGCATAGTGCCTTTGCATGCTCTTCAACGTGCCACGGTTCTGTTCATCGGGTTGTTCACTGCCACTTCAATTTTTGCTCTGCTTCGCTTGCTCAAGCATCAATAGACTCTCTCTATTTTGCATGTTCTACTCATGTCGATTCCTCTGCCTCATCATCATGGCAATTCCTCAGCTTTTCTGGCGGTTATGCCCATGCGTTCATCATCACTGGGTGTTATGCTGAGATTCCTTCGCCTTTCTAGCAGTCGAGACTCTTTGTCTTCTCTGTCACAGTCGAGCTCATCCTCTCTGTTGCAGTTATAGACTTCAATGCTCTTCCATCTGTCAATCCCTCTATGAACAATATTCATTCCACTGGCAGATTCCTTGAGACTCTTCAGCTTCTCTGGCAATCACCCTGAAGTCTCTTCGAGTCCTCTAGCAGAAACAATCAGTCGTTTCTAGAAGTTACACTGTGAACCTCCAAAAACCGCATCAACAACTGAATCGCCGCTGATTTATTAACTGTGAAGAGCAGCAGTAGCCCTTCGATCATATTCCCGAATAACCTGCACTGTTGGATCATAAATGATGGGTCTCGCGCTTATTTCACCATTTCGCAATTCGACATTTCGACATTTCAGCATTCCTGTGGTGAGGCATCTCGTCTCTCCAAGTCGCGATCTCCGAAATGGAGATTAGCTTCGTGCTACCTCCTCCCTTGAGCCTTTGTCGATGTGACCATAGGTTATGACCTGGGGCCAATTCTGAACACGCATTTCACATTTTGCGTTTCAGGGATTCTGTGATAAGTCATTTCGACTCTCCATGTCCCAACCTCTAAAATGGATCTTGTCTCTTGGAGCTATTCTCTACAGCTCTTCAACGATGTGGCCACCGACGGTGACCAAGCACTTATCCATAAAACGCTTTCACAATTTCATATTTCATCACTTCGAGACTCCTGTGATGAAGAGTCTCGACTCTTGACTCCTCCAACTTCCGGTATCCGAAACTCCGGTCGATGTGCCTGTTTCAAGATTTTCGACGTTTCGCATTTCGACACTTTGGGACTCCTGTGATGAAGAGTCTTGACTCTTGACACCTCCAACTCTTGGTATCCGAAACTCCGGTTGATGTGCCTGTTTCAGGATTTTCGACGTTTCACATTTTGACACTTTGGGACTCCTGTGATGAAGAGTCTCGACTCTTGACTCCTCCAACTTCCGGTATTCGAAACTTCGGTCGATGTGCCTGTTTCAGGATTTTCGACGTTTCACATTTCGGCACTTCGGGACTCTTGTGATGAAGAGTCTCAACTCTCGACTCCTCCAACTCCTGGTATCTGAAACTCTGGTTGATGTGCCTGTTTCAGGATTTTCGGTGTTTCGCATTTCGGCTCTTCGGGACTCTTGTGATGAAGAGTCTCGACTCTTGACTCCTCCAAGTCCCAGTATTCGAAACTCCAAGATGGAGTTAGATTAATGTACTTCGGTGTTTCTCATTCTGACATTTCGGGACTCCTGTGATGAAGAGTCTCGACCCTTGACTCCTTGAACTCCCGGTATCTGAAACTCTGAAATGGAGTCAGATCAAAGATCTTATCGTGATTTTGAAACTTCACGGTCCTTTGTAGTGTCTGTTTCAGGATTTCAGGGTTTCACATTTCACAACTTCGAGAGGTTAGAGCACCTCCTTCCTTTGAATTTCGAGTCAGCGAAATGTTGATCTGTGACGACGTGTCCTTCCCAAAGATGGACGGTCCTCCTGCTTACTGGATTTGGTAAGCCTGCTTCTCCTATCACTTTAAAGAACGTGCAGGTTCTCCTGGATCCAACGATGGTCGGACCCTGCGCTTGCATCTAACGCCCAAGATCTGTCCTCCATCTTTGCGCTCCTCTTGTCTGGATTCAGATCTGACGGTCATCGAGAATTCTGAATGGGATCCAACGATCATTGTTTCTCTTCATTGTTACGCTTCTGCTCTTTCCATGCCATCATCGCTGTTGATCTTCCTTACCTTTGCCATGCCATTATCCCTGCGCTGCTAGTCGTGATCTTTGCCATCAATGAAAAACACGCATACTCTGCACTATCTCTTCTGATCTTATCGAGCTTGCTCTGCTGCGTCTTCCCAAAATACTTCTGGTGCCCGCCTGGCACATTCTTCCTGTACTTAAGCCATCGTCATTATTGTACTTGCCATCAATGACAAGAATATGCAGCCTGTAAAACATGCCAACAAATCCACTGCTAAACTCTTCTTTGAACGAGTGTGGGTACACTTTGGGATCCCACAGTCTATCATTTCAGATTGGGACAACAAGTTCCTTAGTAAATTTTGGTCCAACCTCTGGTCAATGCTAGACACCAACCTCACTAAGTCCACAACTTTCCATCCCCAAATTGATGGCCAGATAGAGGTCGTCAAAATGATGATTGTACAAATTTTTGTGCATGTACAACTCAAAGCATCCATGCACATGGGATGAGAGCCTCCCCTATGTACAAAATAATTATAACCGGGCCCTCCACAGCTCAGCCGACCACAACCCCTTTCAGGTGGGCTTGGGATTCCATCCATTATGTTCCGTTGACGTAGCCATTCCCTTTGCAGCTTCTCAGACAGATTCAACTCATGTCCCGTCTAAAGCTACCAAGGCGAACAACTTCATTAAGCGCATTCAACACATTCACCAACAGGTTCATGACATATTGGAAAAAGCCAATGCTAAGTAGAAGCAGTGGCATGATCAACATTGGGTGCAACACAACTTACAGGTGGGTGATAAAGTGTGGCTACATTTGCAGAAGGAGCGCTTCGTTGTACCCCATCGCAAGCTTCTATCGCTCTGATATGGGCCATACACCATCACCAAGGCTGTAGGGGACAATGCCTTTGAGCTCAGTATTCCACCATTCGTTGGTCTGCACCCAGTGTTCAATGTGGACCGCCTTCGGCCCTACTTTCCACCTCTACTGGACCCATCCGACATGGAAGAACAACTCACACCAACAGAGTTAAATACAGACTGCATGTAACAAGCCACACATGATCGGATTATGGACACATAGATCAAGAATACTCGCTAGCAGAGGATCCAACTATATCGAGTTGTCAAAGCAGGCCAACTCCTTCACCAGGGCAGGTGGCTCACTAGGGACCAAGTTCAACATAAGTTTCCTCATCTCATGGAGGAACTCAACACAATGGAGACCATTGCTTCCTAATAGGGGAGGAATGATCCAGGTGGATATTTGTGGCCACCCGCCTGTTACACTTGGACCCCCACCATTGTTGTCTTTCATTTTTTTCAGTTTCCTTAATTGTAGCACAATTTACTATTTTTGGCAGTTTTTTAGGTCCTGAATTTCCGGAGCTGTTTTGAGGCCCTAAACGACGTTTTTTGGGCATCAAACATTAGGAGAATAATGGTCCATTTCAGATTTGATATTCACTATCAACAATGTAGTTCCCAAATAGATCTTTCTAACGATGTATCATGTGCGTCAAACAGAGATAGTATGCCAAAGTTACGACCCCGAGAAATTGATGTACCAGTTTACCCCAACGAGGCCCATATTCTGGCGTTTCATCTCCTAGGGTTAGGTTTTTGGATGTCTAGGGTTTCCATTGTTTCTCAATAATATATATTCCTTCGTGACTCATTTTAACATAGAGTTCAGAGGCCTGTAGCCACCACATCTCTTCTAAGAGATAAGCTACCAATGCCCTAGCTAGTTTATTTCCATTTTGTCTGTAAACAAATTTTAGTTCTTTAATATTAATGAAATGAAGTGTTATTTCCGCTGCATATTTGTACTCATGGTTATTTGTGTATTATGTTGCGTTCTTGCATAAATTCAGATCAGTGGTATCAGAGCGGTTTTCTCTTTCTCGATCCTTCTTTAATCTTCTTCTTTAAGATTCAACCATCTATCTATGGAATCCTTCTATTAATTTTCCGACYGGGAGAAGATTATTTTTTCACTGCTCAAAGCCACCCCCCATGTTAAGGACTGGTGGGAAAACTACTATGAGAAAAAGGATGAGGATGAACCCTCTCTGTTCTCGGTCGCTCAAAGCCGCCCCTCATGTCAAGGACTGGTGGGAAACCTACTATGAGAAAAAGGACGAGGAGGAAGCCTCTCTGTTCTTGGTCGTACCCACTTGGAATTATTTCCAAGACGCAATCAAGGACCAATATTATCCTGTGGGGAGATATGAGGACAAGTACATACAATGGACTACACTACGACAATAAAGGAATCAAGATGTGCATGAGATGATGAATCTGTTCCATACACTGTGCACAAAGTTGGGTATCAAAGATTCAGAGAAACATTTTTTGCTGAAGTACCGCAATTTTCTGCACAGATACATTCAGGGGGAAATGGAGTTCCTCGACATCTCCTCGATTGGTATGACATACCGGTATGCTACCAAGATTGAGCATAAATTCAAACAGAAGAAGCAAGACTTTGGATCTGCGAATCAAAAGCAAGTGAAAGGTGCCCCCAAACCATAGAACAAAGGACAAAGCCAAGTCATGGCGTCTCAAGATAACCTGCCAAAGACACAAGAAAAGAACAACACCATGAAGCTGAAGAGGGACACGGGAAAGTGGTGTGAGTTCCATAAGAGCTCCACTCACAACACAAGTGAGTGTTGGGCCAAACAGTCACTGGTGGCCGAGATGAGGGCTTCTGAATCAAACGAATGCTCCGACATTGAATCAGAACTCGAGAAGGGAAATGACAGAGGGAAGCAGATTATCGATGTGGAGCCCAATGCCACCATTCCCACCATGAAGATCCAAAAGGAAGAACCAGGAGATACAGAGGAGGAGGAATATCTCTTCCACTCCTAGATGTGGGTAAAGGGTTCCCCGCTACAGTTCATTGTTGACAGTGGGAGCCAAAAGAACCTCATTTCACTCTTCTTTGAAGGATCCAATGCTAAACTCTTCTTTGAAGGAGTGTGGGTACACTTTGGGATCCCACAGTCTATCATCTCAGATTGGGACAACAGGTTCCTCAGTACATTTTGGTCCAGCCTCTAGTCAATGTTGGACACCAAGCTCACCAAGTCCACAACTTTCCATCCCCAAACTGATGGCCAGACAGGGGTCATCAACATGATGATCGTACACATTTTGTGCATGTACAACTCAAATCATCCATGCACATGAGATGAGAGCTTCCTCTGTGTACACCATAGCTATAACTGGGCCCTCCACAACTCAACCAACCACAACCCCTTTCAGGTGGGCTTGGGATTCTAGACACTATGTCCCATTGACGTAGCCATCCCTTTACAACTACTCAGGCTAATTCGACTCATGTCCAGTCTGAAGCTGCCGAGGTGAACAACTTCATTGAGCACATTCAACACATTCTCCAATAGGTTCATGACATATTGGATAGAGCCAATGCTAATTACAAGTAGGGGCATGATCAACATCGGGTGCAACACAACTTCTAGGTGGGCAATAAAGTGTGGCTACATTTGCAGAAGGAGTGCGTCACTGGACCCCACCGCAAGCTTCACCTGCTCCGATATGGTCCATACACCATCACCAAGGATGTAGGGGACAATGCCTTCGATCTCAGTATTCCACCATTCCTTGGTTGCACCCAATGTTCAATGTGGACTGCCTTCGACCCTACTTTCCACCTCTACTGGACACATCTGACATGGCAGAACAACTCACACCAACAGAGTTAAATCCAGACTTCATGGAACAAGCCACAACTGATTGAATTATGGACACACAGATCAAGAACAACTGCTAGCAGAGGATCCAACTATATCGAGTTGTAAAAGCAGACCAACTCCTTCACCAGGGCAAGTGGCTCACTAGGGACCAAGTTCAACATAATTTTCCTCATCTCATGGAGGAACTCAACGCAATGGGGACCATTGCTTCTTAAGGGGGGAGGAATGATCCAGGTGGATATTGGTGGCCACCCACCTATTCCGCTTGGACCCCAACCATTTTTTCTTTCAGTTTTTCAGTTTCCTTAACTATAGCATAATTTACTATTTTTGGCAGTTTTTCAGGTCCTGAACTTTCGGAGCTGTTTGAGGCCCTAAACGACGTTTTTTGGGCATCAAAAATTTGGGGAATTAGAGTTCATTCCAAACTTGATATTCATTATTAGAAGTGTATTTCCCATATAGATCTTTCTAACGATGTATCATGTGCGTCAAATGGAGATAGTATGCTAAAGTGACGACCGCAGGAAATCGATGTACCAATTTAACCCAACGGGGCCCATATTCTAGCGTTTCATATCCTAGGGTTAGGTTTTTGGATGTTTAGGGTTTCCATTATTTCTCAATAATATATAGGCCTTCGATCCTCATTTTAACACAGAGTTCAGAGGCCTGTAGCTGACACATCTCTTCTAAGAGATAAGCTACCAACGCCCTAGCTAGTTTATTTCCATTTTGTCTGTAAAAAAATTTCAGTTCTTTGATATTAATGAAATGAATCCGCTACTTCTTCGTATTCATGGTTATTTGTGTATTCTGTTGCATTCCTGTATAAATTTGTATCAGTGGTATTCGAGCGGTCTGCTCTTTCTCGATCCTTCTTTGCATATCCCCAACGAGGTCAGGGTATAAAAAGTTAGGGCTTGATCTGGTTGAACCTTTGCAAGATCAGCCTCACAAACCCTGACGATTTCCCATGGGGGGTGAACAGAAAGACGAGGGAGCAGGATATCCTATCAAAATATTGCTCAAGGAGGCCCTTGAAAAACAAAGGAACGCAATGATGGATAACTTTTCCCAGATCCTTCAACGATTGTCCAATGGCGACGCATCTGCATCCAATAACCACTCTGGAGGTGCAACCCATTTTAAAGTACAAGTAAACTTTGACATTCCCATATTTGATGGCCAAATAGATGTAGATGCCATAGATATATGGTTGAATCTTTTAGAAGGATATTTCTCGGTTCATGACTTTTCTGACCGAGAGAAGATTATTTTTTCACTGCTCAAAGCTTCCCCCATGTCAAGGACTGGTGGGAAACCTACTATGAGAAAAAGGACGAGGAGAAACCCTCTCTGTTCTCGGCCGTACCCACTTGGAATTCTTTCCGAGACACCATCAAGGAACAATATTATCCCGTGGGGAGCTATGAGGACAAGTACATACAATGGACTACGCTATGACAACAAAGGGATCAAGATGTGCATGAGCTAATGAATCTGTTCCATACACTGTGCACAAAGTTGGGTATCAAAGATTCGAAGAAACATTTTGTGCTGAAGTGTCACAATTTTCTGCACAGATACATTCATGAGGAAATGGAGTTCCTCGACATCTCCTAGTTTGGTACGACATACCAGTATGCTGCCAAGATTGAGCATAAATTCAAACAGAAGAAGCGAGACTTTGGATCTACGAATCAAAAGCAAGCGAAAGGTGTCCCCAAACCATAGAACAAAGGACAAAGCCAAGGCATGGCGGCTCAAGAAACCCTGCCAAAGCCGCAAGAAAATAAAAACACCGTGAAGCCGAAGAGGGACACGGGAAAGTGGTGTGAGTTCCATAAGAGCTCCACTCACAACACAAGTGAGTGTCGGGAAAACAGTCACTGGTGGCCGAGATGAGGGCTTCTGAATCAGATGCATGCTCTGACATTGAATCAGAACCCGAGAAGGGAAATGATAGAGGGAAGCATATTATCGATGTGGAGCCCAACACCACCGTTGCCACCATGAAGATCCAAAAGGAAGAACCAAAAGATCTAGAGGATGAGGAGCATCTCTTCCACTCCCAGATGTGGGTAAAGGGTTCCCTGCTATAGTTCATTTTCGACAGTGGGAGCCAAAATAACCTCATTTCAGTAGAGGTTGTGAATCGGTTGGGCTTGCCGACCACAACACACACACATCCGTACACCATCGGGTGGCTTCACCAAGGACGAGATCTCCGCATCAGCCAACAATGCTTCCTTCCCTACAACATCAAGCCCTTCATTGATGATGTATTATGTGACATTACTCCTCTTGATGTTTGTGATGTCTTATTAGGCCAACCATACTTGTGGAAGTGACATGTTGTGTATGAGTCTCGGCCTCGTGGTTTTATTTTTACCTCGGGAAATAATTTGTACAGGATACCAGAGGTACCATCGCCTGCCGCTATCTCTTTGGTTACTGTAAAATAATGCAGTAAGCTCATTTCCAAAACCGGGAAATTTGTTTTCCTGATGATCTGCCCTCAGGGAAAGAGGAAGATTGTGGCCATGACCTCCAGACAAGGCTCCTCTGCACGAAAACAATAAATGGACAAGGTCGTGGGGGAGTACCAGGACATCTTCACCTCACCCGCAGCGGTGCCTCTGCACTGTCAGGTCAAGCACCCCATCGATCTGAACCCAAGCGTGTCACTTCCCAATGGAATGATCTATCGACACTCTGTTATGGAGAACGATGAAATCAAGAGGCAGATCCAAGAGCTGTTCCAGAAAGGTCACATCTGGCCAAGTTCACCCCCCTGTGGGAGCCTGATCGTGTTGGTGCAGAAGAAGGATTGGACTTGGAGACTCTGTATTGAATATCGAGCACTGAACAAGATCATTGTCTGGAATAGGTACCTAATCCCACAGATTGATGACCTTCTGGACCAACTCAAAGGGGAAAAATATTTCAGCAAGATCGAATTGAAGTTAGGGTATCACCAGGTACCAATCGAATCGTCCGATGTGTGAAAGACTTCCTTCAAAGCCAAGGAGGGCCTTTTCGAATGGCTGGTCATGCCTTTTGGGTTGACGAATGCTCCCACAACCTTCATGAGGCTGATAAATGACATATTGCAACCATTCACGAACTCATTTTTAGTAGTGTACTTGGATGAAATCTTGATCTTCAGCCAGACTTGGGAAGAGAACCTCCACCACATCCGACAGGTCCTCCAAACGTTGCGGAAACACAAGTTGTGTGCCAATTTGGAGAAGTGAACTTTTGGCATGACCCAGGTTCAGTATCTGGGATACATTATTGATGAGCTTGGGATGCATGTGGATCGAACCAAGATCCAATTCATCTGGGATTGGCCAGCCCCGACCACCTTAACAGAGCTTCACAACTTTCTGGGTCTTGCTAATTTCTACCACAGGTTCGTGTTGAGATTCTTTCTTATCACTTGGCCCTTGAGTCAAGTCACCAAGGGAGGAGAGAAAGAAAAATTATTTTGGTCAGAATCTCAGTAGAAGACATTCGTAGAATTGAAACATCACCTATGCTGTGCCCTAGTGCTCACATTACCAGACTTGCAACAACCATTTGAGATCGAGACAGATGCTTCTGACTATGCTATTGGGGCAGTTCTTACTCAAGAGAGACATCTAGTGGCATATCACAGTGCGGAATTGTCCGACATAGTCCTAAAGTATCCCACTTATGACAAAGAAATGTATTCCATTGTGCAGGCTTGCCAACAATGGAAGCATTACATTTTGGGGAAGGAAACAATCATTCACATAGACCACCGACCCCTGTAGTTCATACAAACACAAGGGAAGTTGCAGAATGATCGCCATCGAAAGTGATCCACATATCTGCAATAGTTTCATTTGAACATTAAGTACAAGAAGGGAAACACCAATAATGTTGCAGACTGCCTCAACCGACCACTGATTGTGGCAATAATCACCGTGCTCAACTCTTGTGGGCACGAGACTTCTGATTGGCCGCTTCTCTACAAAAGCGATCCAGAATTCAGCCACACATACAAGATGCTCTTGGAGGGTAACCGAGTTTCAAATTTTCACCTCTAGGATGCCCTACTATGTCACCTAAGAAAACTTTGTGTTCCTTCAAGCGAGCGTGCCAAGATTATTTGGGAATCGCACTATAGTCAGGTCACTAGGCATTTCGGGGTCGAGAAAACAGTGGCAGTACTGCAGAAGTATTTCTATTGGCCAAACCTTCGACATGATGTCGGGAAGTACATTAGATCCTGCACTGTCTACACCATTTCCAAACCGACCATCAAGAAGCAAGGCCTCTATACTCCACTGCCTACCCCTATTCAACCTTGGGAATCCATCTCCATGGATTACATGTCGAGCCTTCCTTCTAATAAGCATTGCAACGAATATTTTTTCGTGGTCGTCGATAGATTCTCGAAGATGGTCATTATGGTGGCTTGCAAGAAGAATATCAGAACAAAAGCCACTGCTAAACTCTTCTTTGAATGAGTGTGGGTACACGTTGGGATCCCACAAGCTATCATATCAGATTGGGACAAAAGGTTCCTCAGTACATTTTGGTCCAGCCTCTAGTCAATGTTGGACACCAATCTCACCAAGTCCACAACTTTCCATCCCCAAAATGATGGCCAGACATAGGTCGTCAATAGGATGATCCTACACATTTTGCACATGTACAACTCAAATCATCCATGCACATGGGATGAGAGCCTCTTCTATGTACAAAATAGCTATAACCGGGCCCTCCACAACTCAACCAACCACAATGGTGGGCTTGGGATTCCAACCACTATGTCCCATTGACGTAGCCATCCCTTTGCAACTACTCAGGCTGATTCTGCTCATGTCCAGTCTGAAGCTGCCAAGGCAAACAACTTCATTGAGCGCATTCAACACATTCGCCAACAGGTTCATGACATATTGGATATAGCCAATGCTAATTATAGGCAGGGGCATGATCAACATCGGGTGCAACACAACTTCGAGGTGGGAGATTAAGTGTGGCTACATTTGTAGAAGGATCGCCTTGCTGGACCTCACCGCAAGCTTCGCCCACTTCGATATGGGCCATACACCATCACCAAGCCTATAGGGGACAATTCCTTTGAGCTCAGTATTCCACCATTCCTTGGTCTGCACCGAGTGTTCAATGTGGACCTCCTTCGACCCTACTTTCCACCTCTACTGGACACATCCGACATGGCAGAACAAATCACACTAACAGAGTTAAATCCTGACTGCATGGAACAAGCCACAACTGATCAGATTATGGATACAAATATCAATAACACCCACCAACAAAGGATCCAACTATATCGAGTTGTCAAAGCAAACCACCTCCTTCACCAGAGCAAGTGGCTCACTAGGGACCAAGTTCAACAAAAGTTTCCTCATCTCATGGAGGAACTCAACGCAATGGGGACCATTGCATTCTAAGGGGGGAGGAATTATACAGGTGAATATTGGTGGCCACCCGCTTATTCCACTTGGATCCCCACCATTGTTTCTTTCATTTTTTCAGTTTCCTTAATTGTAGCACAATTTACTATTTTTGGCAGTTTTTCGGGTACTGAACTTCCGGAGCTGGTTTGAGGCCCTGAATGACGTTTTTTGTGCATCAAACATTAGGTGAATATAAGTCTGTTGCAGACTCGATATTATCTACCAACAGTGTAGTCCCTAGATAGATATTTCTAATGATGTATCGTGTGCATCAAACAGAGATAGTATGCCAAAGTTACGACCCCGGGAAATTGATGTACCAATTTACCTCAACAAGGCCCATATTCTGGATTTTCATCTCCTAGGGTTAGGTTTTTGGATGTTTAGGGTTTCCATTATTTCTCAATAATAATATATAGGCCTTCGAGCCTCATTTTAACACATATTTCAGAGGCATGTAGCCGCCACATCTCTTCTAAGAGATAAACTACCAGCGCCTTAGCTAGTTTATTTCCATTCTGTCTGTAAACAAATTTCATTTGTTTCATATTAATGAAATAAAGTGTTATTTCCATTGCATCTTTGTATTCATTGTTATTTGTGTATTCTATTGCGTTCCTGCATAAATTCGGATCACTAAGCTGGACATTTTGGCCAAGACAATGAAAGAAATGATGCAGAAAGTCATCATGAGAAATGGACTTGATGTTCAAAGGCATCCTGTTCCATTGGTTACAAAGAAAGAAAGGGTCATTATTCACAAACACTTTGCAGCTCACCCTTGGTATCATGGATTGGAAAATGATCATTTCATGTATTCAATTCACAACATAGTCAAAGATGAAACTCCAACTCAACTTGTAGAAGATAAATCAACGGATATGATGTGTATGTTTGATGACATTTCCTTCATGGACGATCTACCCAAGTATGATAACTATGATGAGGATTACACCAAGGTGAATTCTTCAAAACCATCAACAACATGTTGTTGGGAGGAAGAAGATCAATTACAGATCAAATATGACAATCAACCTTTGCACATCAATCGTGACAACAATGAGGAAAATGCAACAAATCTTAGAGTAAGTGAAAGATCTATGCCTTTATGTTTCTCTTCATTTCAAATTCTGAGAGAAAATTATAATCAAGTTGTTGATAGTAAAGATGAAGAATGTTCTGATCAGTCAGTTGAAGATGTCATTGATGATATGGAAGTTGTTTTAGACCCAGAATTCCAGCCCTTGAGCTACATTGATTTTGAAATTCCAGATGAAAGCTTAGAGCCTGAGACAAAATATGAATTAATGCATTATAACTCTATACCATTAAAATTCAATTCATTTCAGTTTTTTAAGAAATTTTTTAATCATGTCATGGATGATAAGCACATAGAAGATCAAGATGAAAAGCCAATAACCTCCTTTAACTATTCATGATTTATGATTTAACTATTCATGATTTATAACCACTAAACTCTTGTGACTGCGCATGTAATTCGAGTTTTTATTCGGTGATTTAGATCAAAAGCATTACATAAACCATTCCACACAATAATTCCAGAGTTCTTTGCAACTACCCACAAATTCAATTCAATTCAATTCAGCAAAATATCATCCACCCTTTTTTTTACATGGATTAACGATTTCGTATCATTCATGAGGTATATTCCCGTGCATACAAATTCATACGGTATATTCCCGCTTCTTTTCCCGGCATACAAATTCATACGGTATATTCCCGCGCAATTTCTTTGCATTGATGGATTAAATCTTCAGAGCTAAAGAGGATAGAAAATCTAAAAACTGGTTATCACAACACCCACAGATCCTCTATACCTTCTTGGCTTTCAAAAATGTCCAATTCCTCTTCAAAATTGCATGATCCTCCAGGGAAAAGATTATCTCATTCTGAATGTAACTCCATCTCTGCCTCGTCTCCTCCAGCGATGCATGATCTTGCATGGAAAATATTATCCCATTCTGAATGTAATTCCATGTCTGCCTCGTCTCCTCCAGCGACTGATATTCCATTGGTTGTTTTTTCTGCAGGGAAAAGATTATCTGTTGTCTGGCTCGTCTCCTCTCCTCCAGCGACTGATATTTCATTGGCTGTTTTTTCTGCAAGAGACTCTGACAATAACAAATCAACCTCCAAATCTATTTCGTGGAATACCTCAAACGGTTCAATGAGCTCAATATTATTGCACAGTGGAATATTATTCACACAGTTGTTAGTCCCTTGGTTTCTAGCAATTGTATGTTCTTGAAAATTTTGCACACCTGTCACAGCGATATCTCGGAAGTATTTTCCACACCTGTCACAACGATATCACAGTGCGACATTGTCCTAAAGTATCCCACTTATGACAAAGAAATGTATTCCATTGTGTAGGCTCGCCAACAATGGAAGCATTACATTTTGGGGAAGGAAACGATCATCCACATAGACCACCGACCCCTACAGTTCATACAGACACAAGGGAAGTTGCAGAACGATCACCATCAAAAGTGATCCACATATCTGCAATAGTTTCATTTGAACATCAAGTACAAGAAGGGAAACACCAATAATGTTGCAGACTACCTCAACTGACCACTGATCGTGGCGATAATCACCATGCTCAACTCTTGTGGGCACGAGACTTCTGATTGGTCGCTTCTCTACAAAAAACGATCCAGAATTTGGCCACACATACAAGACGCTCTTGGAGGGTAACCGAGTTCCAAATTTTCACCTCCAGGATGCCCTACTATATCACCTGGGACAACTTTGTGTTCCTTCAAGCGAGCGTGCCAAGATTATTTGGGAAGCGCACTATAGTCGGGTCACTAGGCATTTCGAGGTCGAGAAAACAGTGGCAGTACTGTAGAAGTATTTCTATTGGCCAAACCTTCGACATGATGTCGGGAAGTACATCAGATCCTGCACTGCCTACACCATTTCCAAACCGACCATCAAGAAACAAGGCCTCTATACTCCGCTGCCTACCCCTAGTCAACCTTGGGAATCCATCTCCATGGATTACATGTCGAGCCTTCCTTCTACTAAGCATGGCAACGAATGTTTTTTTGTGGTCGTCGATAGATTCTCGAAGATGGTCATTATGGTGGCCTACAAGAAGAATATCAGAACAAAAGCCACTGCTAAACTCTTCTTTGAATGAGTGTGGGTACACGTTGGGATCCCACAAGCTATCATATTAGATCGGGACAACAGGTTCCTCAGTACATTTTGGTCCAGCCTCTAGTCAATGTTGGACACCAAGCTCACCAAGTCCACAACTTTCCATCCCCAAACTGATGGCCAGACATAGGTCGTCAATAGGATGATCCTACACATTTTGCACATGTGCAACTCAAATCATCTATGCACATGGAATGAGGGCCTCCTCTATGTACACAATAGCTATAACCAGGCCCTCCACAACTCAATCGACCACAATGGTGGGCTTGGGATTCCAGCCACTATGTCCCATTGACGTAGGCATCCCTTTGCAACTACTCAGGCTGATTCGGCTCATGTTCAGTCTGAAGTTGCCAAGGTGAACAACTTCATTGAGCACATTCAACACATTCGCCAACAGGTTCATGACATATTGGATAGAGCCAATGCTAATTATAGGCAGGGGCATGATCAACATCGGGTGCAACACAACTTCGAGGTGGGCGATTAAGTGTGGCTACATTTGTAGAAGGATCGCCTCGCTGGACACGTCCGACATGGCAGAACAAATCACATTAACAGAGTTAAATCCCGACTGCATGGAACAAGCCACAACTGATCAGATTATGGATACAAATATCAATAACACCCACCAACAGAGGATCCAACTATATCGAGTTGTCAAAGCAGACCAACTCCTTCACCAAAGCAAGTGGCTCACTAGGGACCAAGTTCAGCAAAAGTTTCCTCATCTCATGGAGGAACTCAACGCAATGGGGACCATTGCTTCCTAAGGGGGGAGGAATTATACAGGTGAATATTGGTGGCCACCCACTTATTCCACTTGGACCCCCACCATTGTTTCTTTCATTTTTTCAGTTTCCTTAATTGTAGCACAATTTACTATTTTTGGCAGTTTTTCAGGTACTGAACTTCCGAAGTCGGTTTGAGGCCCTGAATGACATTTTTTGGGCATCAAACATTAGGCTAATATAAGTTCGTTGGAGACTCGATATTAGCTACCAACAGTGTAGTCCCCAGATAGATATTTCTAACGATGTATCGTGTGCATCAAATAGAGATAGTATGCCAAAGTTACGACCCCAGGAAATTGATGTACCAATTTACCTCAACAGGGCCCATATTTTGGATCTTCATCTCCTAGGTTTAGGTTTTTGGATGTTTAGGGTTTCCATTGTTTCTCAATAATAATATATAGGCCTTCGAGCCTCATTGTAACACAGAGTTCAGAGGCCTGTAGCCGCCACATCTCTTCTAAGAGATAAACTACCAGTGCCCTAGCTAGTTTATTTCCATTCTGTCTGTAAACAAATTTCAGTTGTTTCATATTAATGAAATGAAGTGTTATTTCCATTGCATCTTTGTATTCGATGTTATTTGTGTATTCTATTGCGTTCCTACATACATTCGGATCACTAAGCTGGACATTTTGGTCAAGACAATGAAAGAAATGATGCAGAAAGTCATCATGAGAAATGGACTTGATGTTCAAAGGCATCTTGTTCCATTGGTTACAAAGAAAGAAAGGGTCATTATTCCCGAACACTTTGCAGCTCACCCTTGGTATCATGGATTGGAAAATGATCATTTCATGTATTCAATTCACAACATAGTCAAAGATGAAACTCCAACTCAACTTGTAGAAGATAAATCAGCGGATATGATGTGTATGTTTGATGACATTTCCTTCATGGACGATCTACCCAAGTATGATAGCTATGATGAGGATTACACCAAGGTGAATTCTTCAAAACCATCAACAACATGTTGTTGGGAGGAAGAAGATAAATTACAGATCAAATATGACAATCAGCCTTTGCACATCAATCGTGACAACAATGAGGGAAATGCAACAAATCTTAGAGTAAGTGAAAGGTCTATGCCTTTATGTTTCTCTTCATTTCAAATTCTGAGAAAAAATTATAATCAAGTTGTCGATAGTAAAGATGAAGAATGTTCTGATCACTTAGTTGAAGATGTCATTGATGATGTGGAAGTTGTTCTAGACCCAGAATTGCAGTTCTTGAGCTACATTGATTTTGAAATTCCAGATGAAAACTTAGAGCCTGAGACAAAATATGAATTAATGCATTATAACTCTATACCATTAAACTTCAATTCATTTCAGTTTTCATTTCATTTTTTTAAGAAATTTTTTAATCATGTCATGGATGATAAGCACATAGAAGATC
>JZKD02S0974587.1:64392-81714 GCA_000966675.3 Picea glauca | reverse complement strand
CTTGATCCCTCTTCATAACCCAAACCAGTTTTCAGCTTTGGATTCCTTTGCTGATTCAGAATGGTGGCTAATCCTTCTAAGGCTTTGATACTTGACAGATTCTGATGATACAAGGTTTGAAACTTCTCCAACTCTTTCCTAGTTTTCACTACTTCTTCTTCCAGAGCTTTACATCTTGCCTTCCTTTTTGATAATTGTTGTTTCAGAATGTCCTCGATTTTCTTTGCCTCTTCTAATTCTACTTTTAGCAGGGCAAAGTCTTCATCAGGATGTTTACTGTCTTTCACGAACTGTATCAACAATTTTTTTTTCTTTCTGTTCTTAATTATGAGTCTGTCAATCTCTTCCAGTGCACTGATAAGTTCTCCTTCCATATCAACCACAACTTCTTCTTCATTAGCCTCACTTCCTTTGTTTTTATTATCATAATCCTCTTTGGCCATAAGTATGAAGTCATTTAGTTTATCTTCAATAGAGGAGTCATTGTCTTCTTCATCTGAAGGATCATCATGATTGTTTACACAAAGACTTTTCTTCTTAAAATTATTCTCTTTAAAGACGTTTCTGTGTTTGTGCTTCTCCTCATCATCACATGTCTGATCCTTTCCTTTGTGAGGACATTTATTTGCAAAATGACCTATCTTACCACAGTTGAAACATTTGAAAGGTAGTTTACCTTTGTATTTTCCTGATCCCTTCTTCAGTCTCTTCACAAATTTTGCTTCAATTTCATCATGCTCATAATCCTCATTCTTGTCTTCTTTAAATGATGCTTCTCTGGAGGTGGGTTTATCTTTAACTATTCTCATTTCATATGCAGTCAATGTTCCTAGAAGTTTATCAAACTCGAAGGTTTTTAGATCATTAAGTTCTTCTATAGCAGAAACCTTTGGGTTGAACCTATCTGGTAGAGATCTCAAAATTTTCTGAACTAAAGAAGGTTCCTCAATATTTTCACCAAGTGCTTTCATTGCATTTACCAGTTCTTCAACTCTCAGAAATTATTTTTCAACAGTTTCATCTTCTTTCATCTTTAGCTGTTCAAACGATACTCTGTAGATTTGAAGCTTGGCATCCTTTACCTTCTCATTACCTTCATAACTGCTAATGAGTTTGTCCCACATTTCTTTGATAGTTCCTAGGTGCATAAATTTTACGAATTCTGCTTCTGCAAGCCCACTCATGATAACATTCATAGCCTTATCATTGAATCTAAATTCTATCTTGTCATCCTTATTAGCTTGTACAACTGGTTTTACATAACCAACATCTACCACATCCCAGACATCTGCACCTAAATCCATTATGTAAGTTCTCATTCTAACTTTCCAGAAGGCAAAGTTTGTTCCATTGAAAAAAGGGGCCTTATTGGCTGAATTTCCTTCATGGCTTGACATGTTTAAGCTCTAGGGTCTACCCTTAGATAAAGGGGGCTGGCTCTGATACCAAGTTTTGGACAACTGAGAGGGGCGGTGAATCAGTTGTTACCGTGCTTAAACAATTATGCTTATTTTAAATTCTTGGCAGAGCACTTAATGACAATCACAATAATGTAGGGAAGTAAGCAATAGAGCATTCAACATCATTGTCACATATGAAATATACAGAGACAGCTATTTCCTGAGGAAACCCATAAAGGGTAAAAACCTCTTCTTCTTTATATGATAAGTAATCTTTACATTCTGTACATTATCATACATATGAGCTCCAACTCATTGTGAGGCTACAACCTCTGTATTGCAAGCTGCAACTTGCTGAGAGCACCAAATCTCTGTTTTCTCTAGCACCTACTAGAAGGAAACACCAACTGTCTGGTTTCTCTAGCACCCACTAAAAGGAAGCACCAACTCCCTAAATGTTCCAGCTCCAACTGGATGGAAGCACCAATTTCCAGTCACACAGGCACCAACCTGTATAATAAAGAACAATAGTTCTCCCTTGCGCCACCCTTCCAACCTGGTTTCTCTGGCTGCAACTAGATGGAAGCTACAAATCCCTGTGTTCAAGCACCCACTTGAACCTCTGAGGACAACAGTCCTCCCTAGCACCTCCCTAGCACCCTAAAATATAAAGTTTGCTATATATATAAATTTATCATAGTGATACAATATTTATCATTTGCTTACCAGGCTTATCACTGTTATGCTATGTTGCTCTGTTCTTCTGTATACGTGACTCTCTGTCTGCATCTTCTTGCGATTTCTGATCTTTTGTTTTTCTCTACAAGAGCACCTTAGCCTTTCCTTAGTGTTTCACTATCTTGCTACACACATGCCTTGCACTTTCTGTGCTTCTCCCTTTTCTGCTCTGTGCGCCATGTGCATTCAAAGCACCGTTCCTCTTCTCTGTATTTCAGCTGCTGCACACTCCTCCTTCTACACTCTTGAATCCCACTCCACAATAACAAACCCTCTCTTCTTTCTTCAACATTCTTATAGTCTCTGTGCACCTTGTGCATGCTATCTCGCCATGCTTTTGCATGCTCTCCCCATGTCGAGTGCTCTGCCTGATCATTATTGCAACTCTTCAGCTTCTCTTGTAGTTAAACCCATGCGTCCATCATCACTGGGTGTTATGCCAAGATTCCTTTGCCTCTCCAGTAGTTGAGACTCTTCGTCTTCTCTGTTACAGTCAAGCTCAACTTCTTTGTTGCATTTACAGGCTTCAACGCTCTTCCATCTGTCAATCACCTCTATGACATATCTTCATTCCACTGGCAGATTCCTTGAGACTCTTCAGATCCTTTGGCACTTACATCGAAGTATCTTCGAGTCCTCTGGAAGAAACCATCAGTGGTTTCTGTTGGCATTGGAAGTCACTCCTGGATTGCAGCAGGAGCAGAGCCCGACGCCCATCAGTTTATGTCACGATTTGTTTATAAAAGGGGTGATCGAATGGAAGTTAACTCAAAACAATATTGTTCTAACTCTGAAACTAGGCCAGGTATGCATGGGCAAGTGAGGTCTTAGTCAAACTTCAGACAATGAGTTGTAGTAAGGGTGAATAGGAGGAAGACTTGTATGAGAGAAATGCAAAGGTCTGTCGTAAACATCAGGTTTCTAACAAACTTTAGGAGAAAACATCTAAATGCAAGATCTTCTTACATTCAAACACATAAAACCGAAGAATACAACAATGCAACAATAAATCCTTTATCATAAAATAATTGCAATAATTCATGTGAATTAGTCAATCATGAACTCCCTCAGTATGAGATGAAAACTAGATGGGGTAAGAAAACTATATGTCATTAAACAAGAAATATTACATACAGATGCGTAACCAGAGAACTAGAGACGTCTACTAAAACTTTACAATCGGGAGCTTTGCTCTACCATCGATCCTTCAAAAATGTCAAAACTAAGTACATATACTCCCAAAAATTTGCCCAACAAAGGCGTCCTAGACTTTCAGGATGGGGCGTCTCTTCAATCAAATCTGACTTGCACTCCTCTGTCATATGCCATCTTAACTCTGCATGGCTCATGCTAAGGGGTAGCTGAGCCCTTAAATGTTGAATTAGCGTGTGCAGGCTTCCCTGGTGAGTCGAGGACTCGACATGGCTTCTGTGGAAAAAACCAGTACAAAGGACCATCTCGGGCAGACTTCTCGCTGGGACATCCATACCTTTCAATTAATGAGTGAGGCGAGGTTTCAACCACCCTCTCTCTTCTTCATTTACTCTGAGCAGGTATTAGGGTTGATATCAAGTTGAACTAGCACCTAGAGAATACGGTGATCCCTTCTGCAGCTAAACTCGACGCTTCGGCCCTTTGCGCAGCTCTTTCTATAACCCCCAAGCAACTATGAGATATGACCTTGTGCCTATCTTCAAAGGTGCTTTCGGCGTTTCAGGGTTTGTGGATAGGAAGGAGCAGATCCTTTCTCTTCAAAGTCATGATGGGAGAAATGCTGAGAGGGCCTAATGGGCACCACGCATCCCTCTCTGATCTGACGGTACTGAACTAATTCGGTAATACTGTGGGCCCGGGTCCTGGACATATTCAACGCTTCGCGTCTCGGGGATATGAAAGAGATGATCCTTGTGCTTCGAATTTGCGATGGGTGAAAAGGCGAAGAGCCTAATCGCGCACCACGTGTCCCTCTGGGATGAACGACTAAGATCGCTTTCGACGCTTCGGGACCCATCTTGCCAAATGATAAATGTTAGCGCCCCTTCTCCAGGCCTTCTCCTTTGTGACCAGGCACCAAAACCATGGACCCGACTCTGGGTGCTTTCGAAGCTTCGAGGTTCGAGGTTTTGAGATGTGAGATGACGAGGGGCCTTTACCCTTCGAACTCTCGAATGTTGATATGCCGACGTGACTAGATCTTGCGCCATGCGTCACTGGATCGGACGACCCAGATTTTGTCTTGAAATATAGGTGCTATCTCTGGCGCTATATCTCGGGTAACTTGGTAGCCCCGAAATCCCAGTGACCATCGATCAGCTCTATAGATGGATCTCGACCGCTGACAACAAAACTTCGCCCACTCGCTTGACTTGTAACCTGAAATGAGATTCTTCTGTGCTGCGCTTGGGTGCTTCTCGTGCAATCTGTAGACCTGGGTAATTTTGTGCCCAAGACAAAAATTGTTGCTAACAGTTTCTAGCAGTTACAGTGCGAACCTTGAAATGGAGCCTAGCTATGCTAGCTCCTTCCACTTTCGTGACCACTGGCTACATCGACATTTCAACATTTCGACTTTCCTGTGGTAAAGAGTTATCTTGACGCTCCATGTCGCGATCCCAAAAACTTCGAAAAAGGAGCTTGGCTGGACTAGCTTTGATCATTTCGGCATTTCGCATTTCGCTATTTCGCGATTTCGCATGTCGTGAACTCTTGTTGTGAGTCACTCTGACTCTTCCAACTCCTGATCCCCAAAACTCTAAAAAGGGAGCTTATCTCTTCGAGCTCTTCTCTACAGCTCTTTGACGATGTGACCACCAACGATGACCAGGCCTTATTCAAAACTGTATTTCGCAATTTCGTGTTTTGGCACTTTGGGAATCCTGTGATGAAGAGTCTCAGGTCTTGACTCCTCCATCTCTCGGTACCCGAAACTCGGAAATGGAGTAAGATCAACGGTCCGGTATTTTGTCGTTTTTCATTTCGGCGATTGGGAATTTCGGCTCTCCCGTGGTGAAGTGTTTCGACACTTCAACTCCCGGTATTCGGAGCTCCGAAATGGAGTCAGATCAACGATCTAGTATTTCATAATTTCGCATTTCGACGATTCGGCATTTTGGCACTCCTGTGGTGAAGTTATTCGACACTTCAACTCCTGGTATCCGAAACTCAGAAATGGAGTTATTTCCCGGTCTGTGAAACTCTTTGTTGGTGTGCCTATTTCGGGATTTCGGTGTTTCGCATTTCGCGACTTCAAGACTCCTGTGTTGAAGAGTCTTGACTCTTGACTTCTCAATCTCCCGATATCCGAAACTCCGAAATGGAGTCGGATCAATGTATTCAGGCGTTTCACATTTCGTCGGTTCGACATTCTTGTCGTGAGTTGCTTTCTTGACTCCTCCAATGCTCGGTATCCGAAACTCCTAAATGGAGTTTACGCTTCTGATCTTTCCATGCCATTATCCCTGTGCTGCTGATCTTTCTTGCCTATCTGTTTTCCATCAAGTGAACAAGCACACTCTTGCACTGTGTGCAACTTTGTGCTAATCCTCCTGAGCTTATGTTGTCCCTGTTTCGCCATCACTGCATACTCTAATCTTGCCATCAATGACAAGAACACCTGCCTGAAAAAATGCCAACAGATCCCAGATCAAGTGAAGAAGTTCATGGAACCCCCGATTAAATATCTTACAGTCCTACAACGGTTAAGGGTCAAGCTAATCAAGTATAAGGAATAGGAAATAGAGACAAATGAGGTCATCTCCACTCCGATGGATCAACACAGGTTCCCATGTGAAAATAGATGCGAAGATATCTTCATCAATTGGTCAGAGTATGAGAAGAAAAATCCACTTCAGTAAAACCACTAGATGATAAAAAGAGAAGCAAAAGAGAACAAATAGATAGAATACGGCACGTGGCGTTTTATTCACTTAGCACAACTTTAGTAGTTATTTTTAGTTTAGTTAGTTTTTTATAAATAAGGACATCGACCTTGGACATAGGGTCGATGGTTTTGAAGAGAAAAACGTTTTCTGAAATTTTGTAAGAGAACTATTTATGTGCAAGTTATTTTAATTAAGAAGTTATGTTTAGAACCAAAGACACTTCTATCATCTAAGGCGTGAATGTGATTGGATCGAGGGGGATTATCTTTGTCTTCAAATTCAATATTTGTTGCTGTGTTGAGTAAAAGTTGTTGTATCTATTATTTAAAGTTACCTTATAATGTGGTAACCGTTCTTTTATTCTAGTTGACAAATAGAAATCAATTGTGTTAACCTGTGATTGATAATAAAGCATGGAAAATTAATTTTCTTGCACTATATTCTTGTCACGTGTATGCTTTCTTTTCTGTAACTATTATCTCAGACAATGTTGAATGTACACTAATCAAAATGGTATTAATGCGGGTTTGAAGTAGTTTATATCTTCTTCGTCTGCATGGTAAGGTATAAAGGTTATCCTAAAACCCAACCTTCCCCCAAACACACATTTAACTTCCCTATGCCATTTAGATTAAGCTCTATATTTATTTTGTTATAAATATTAGAAAATAACCAAATAGAGAACCTCCTAGGCTGAGGGAAGGCCTCACAGAAAATACATATTTGTCAATCACAAATAAAGCCCATCGATAATTCCTGCCAGATCATGAATCTGGAGAACATTACCACTCATCAAACGCTTACGAGTCTAATTGGGCCTCTTAAGTAGGTTTGGTTCCTGTTGTTGAGTTAAAGGGACGTCAGAACCCTTAACAGGTTCAAGTACTCGATTCAGAGTGAGAATCAATTATAATGGAGGGGCTTCCGTTTCATTTTTTAACGAGCTTGATAGAGACAAGGAACTATGCTCAACGATACAAGGTACTACCAAAGGATGAGATGAGTCGAAGGATTGTCATACCTGATTCAAAATCATGTTTAAGGTGGAAACCTGTGCAGTTGGAGGAGAAGGAAAAGGGAAAACCCCAATGGGCGAGGAATACTTGAGAACACCTACACCTACACTCTCAAAATTATTCTATTCTAGAAAAGGGACATTATTTGCTACGACATTATTGAGATATGGAGTTGTATACTCAAGTTGGTCACCAATGATAATATTTCCTTGATGGGGAAATCGTAAGATACGAAACACCGAAGAAGTGATGACAATCATCACATAAAACTAACTATGATCAAGTAACAAATTATAGTCCAGGGGTGCGTTGACTACTTTGATATCGACCAAAATAGTCTTGCCATTCAAAGTCACAATGAAAGATTGCAAGCGTTTGTGAGGTTGGAAACCATGTCCATCAAATGATTTCAGGGTGGTAGGGGACATAGTAAGTGTAAAAGAACCAAGGGATCTCCAACAAGGAAAATACATGATCCAGGTGTAGGCTCCCTCATCCAAAATAGTACAATGGATGTTCTTTCCACCAACCAAAACTTGAATTTCGAAAGCTAAGTGGTGGGAGACTTTCTCCTTAAAATGATCCAAGTTAAACATAATCAAATTTGACTCCTCATGATCCATGGATCGAATGGCTGACAAGAGGGTTCTACGTTGACTTTGGATAGTGTGGTATAACTTCAAGGGTTGACATAGCACAAGGCGATTGCGCCAAATCTTCAACTATGTTGTAATTTTGGGAAGCGTGTGCATTTGGATTAAATGTCGTTTTTTGAATTACGATCTTGGGTGGGCACAATGACACATTAGAAATTGACTTCTCAATCTGAAGAGGATTGGAAGATGGGGGAGGAGTAGAGTTAGAAGGTCGGTTGACAACCTTCCCTTTATCTGGATCACCTGGAGGAGTGACATAGGTATTTACACAAGTTGTGACATGAATTGTCTTAAACATATAAACCTCAGAGGTGCTTGTGGAAGCATCCCCATGGTGGGAATGACCTGGGTCTCCTCCTTGCAGAGGGACAAGGTTTTGTGCAACCAAATTTTATTTTTGAATCAGTTGGGAGGTACCCTTCAGATATTTAGCGACAACCTCATGATAAGGGTCATCTTTCATGTAGTGGTCTTCATCAAAAATCATAAAATGAGATTTAGGTTTCTTTGTCGGTTTAGTATCAACAGACTTAGGATTATCCTGCTCATTAGAAGGTTTCTTGGATTTTCCCTTGTTTTTCTTCTTACCTCCTAGTTGTTGAGATGGAGTGGATTGGACCGCATTCACCTTGGAGGTTTGAACAATAGAGAAAGTAGTTGTGGTGTTTGGAACTAAAATAGATTTAGGAGTAGGTCTTGATGGATCATTCGATGGACGAGGAGCACGAGGGATCATATCGTAAAGTGTGTCAGACTGGGAGTAAACCAAGTCCAAATATTGTGCATGTCTGATAGCCTACTCCTCAGTAACTATGTTTCCCATAACAACATCGCGGGCAATGGGAGGCAAGAGCGACTTTGTAAGCCAATCTGCAAGGAGTTGGTACAAAATTGGATCTTTAATCAACCGTCTTTGTTGTCTCCACTCATGAATATGATCAGATATGTGGGTGGAAGAGGATTGTCGGAGAGAGGTACAAATTTATGTATCAGTCTTGTATCGTATAGGCAACTTAAAATTAGTTAGGAAAGCCATGGCAAGATAATTAAAGTCAACAAAAGAGCTATGCGAAAATTCAATGTACCAATTTGTTGTTGCACCTGTAATTGTTCTCTGAAAAAGTATAAGACAAATGGAATCGTCCATCAAATATTTGGAAAAACACCATAAGTGGAAAGTCATAACATGATTGTTAGGATCTTCCCTAGTTTTTTCGTCGAATTTCGGAATGTCGGACGGTAATTTGGTAGGGATGGCGGGCCAAAAAGGGGCATGAAGGATGGGATCCTTTGTTAAACGCGAAAGATCTGGAAGATCTAACGTAGCCAAGAACGGTAGCTATTAATTAGGTTTTTGATACTGGTGATAACCATATTGCATGGGAACACCAGTAGGACCATATCCAGGTTGTGGCGAGATGACAAACTAGATGGTCCTCCCATATAAGGTGGTTGTCCGGGTTGTCCACCTATGTAAGGTGGTTTTCCTATTTGTCCACACATGTGCTGTGATTGAACAGATGGACCTCCTACGTACTGTGGTTGACTTGTTGGTCCCCCTATGTATGGTGGTGGAAGGGAATGTTTCATTTGAATCATGGGGTTTGTGGATTGATAGGGCATAGTTCCTTGTGGAGGAATGCCCATTAGAATGGGTTGAGTCCACAAAGGATTCACAACTCCTGGATATGGATGTCTAGGATATATACCAGTGGTAGTACAGATAAAAGGACTTACAGGAGTGGTTTTCCCCCATGCTTTTTGATGTTGCAACCATGTAGGTTTCCCCCAGTAAAAAGTTTCCCTGCAACTGAAGATTCCCCCCTAACTAAAGGTTGGCCTCCCATTGAATATTGACCTTTAATGTAGGGATTACTAATTTTTGATGTGTGATATGGAGGTTGAGTAGCTTGTGTAAGTGTGGTTGTGTGAATGACTTGACTATTGTCCATTCGATCGATGGAACGACCAAGTAAAACACTTGGCATGTGCATGTGTGGAAAAAATGAAGCAAGAATATTACTTGACTCATGTGAAAGAGGAGATAAATGTGAAAGTGGTCGAGTTAGGGTTACCTGGGTCACCGATGTTTTCGGTAAATAATAAGCACCAACATTAAAAACTACGAGAGTTGTGGAAAAATATGAATTCCCAAGTCCTTCAAGAAAATAAAAAATCAGTGGGTTCATGCCAAAAAATGGTGTAATGGTGGAAACAAGTGGTAATTGATAAGAAGAATAAGAATCAACGTATCTCGTGGATGGTGGATCAAAAAGTGGTTGGAAAATTGGATCAACAAATGGAGGACTTACAAAAGATGTCAAGCTTTCTATGAAGGTTGGGACCGATTCTTCAAGGTGATGGCCACTTCTAGGAGCGACGCTCCCATTTTCATAAGTGTGATATGCGATCACTGATTCATAAGAAAGATTATGTTGTGTTT
Source organism: Picea glauca (assembly GCA_000966675.3). Lineage (NCBI taxonomy): Eukaryota > Viridiplantae > Streptophyta > Pinopsida > Pinales > Pinaceae > Picea > Picea glauca. Next base: position 71,580 of record JZKD02S0974587.1, on the reverse strand, counting down.
CTTGAGTGTCAGGTTCCATACCTTGTATACTGTGAAAAATATGATCCTAAGTCTGACTATGAAAGACAAAGAAATGCACTCCTATGAAAACTAAAAGAAATAAACCAAGAAACAATAGATTTAAGAATATTCCGAAGATGGGATATCAAGCCGCTGACAAAGAAGCGAGAAACAGTCACCCTGACCTCCACATAACAATCCTTCTCGGTGCAAGCAACCCTAGCTTTTGTAATATCACCTTCCAAGGGTACTGCGAGTGTGATAGATGTCTTCCTTAGGCACCATGGGAATCCCCCCATAATCACCTCTGTAGGTACCTAGAAAATGTCACTAAGGTTACCAACTCAAATTCAGCCTCCGGGGGGGGGTAAAGTCAACAGTCGGTACCGAATGTATGGGAAGGATATCAAAGTCCGAATCTCTTCAAGATAATTGAATAAAAGTGTACCAGTAGGAATCAAGAAGATTTCGAACGGATTCAGATTTCACAAAGCACCGAGACCAAATGAAACCAGTGGTTTCTCAAGAACTACCCCCAATATATGATCTGTCTGCTACGATTGGTTAAGATTTGGAGGGGTAATATTCGCTACTCTCCTACACATGACCTCGTGTTTATCCCTTGTGTGAGAGGGGGTTCCCATCTATGCTTATAAGAAATTTGTATTTATATGCTCTTTAGTGTTCTACAGTCTGTTTAGTAGTCTTGGACAGTTTACTAAATTACCTAGTCCAAATGCCCTAATCTTAAGCTATTGTCGGTGTGCTAAAAAAAAACAATATTCAAGTTGATTTTATTAGCGCATGGTTGATTTTAATCACTTTTAACTCAAAGGGTTCATAGAGATGAAATTGATGATGTGTAAGAGACTCGACTCCAATAGAATGGAAAAAAATGATATGCAGTTCTTTCTTTCGATGAATTCTATGTATGGGAAGGAGAAAACTTCTATTATTATTAACAAAAGCAAGCACTCAAACAATGCAACTTTCAATTTTTGGGATCAATACGATGCCAAACTACCAAGAAAATGTTTTTGAAAACTGAAATGCATATGCAAAACTAGCTCTTTTTCCAAAATATGAACCAAAACAAATTTCCTAATGAATGCAAAATTTCTTCGTTTGATTAACTATGAAAAGAGATATGCAAACTTTTCGCTTTTTAACTTTTAGATGAAAGAGATCTAATTTTGATACAAAGACCTACAAGGAAAAAATCAATCAAATAAAGCGCACTCAAAGTGATGAGAACTGAAAGAAAACAAGTAGGGGATAACCTGTTCGATCAAGAACTCAATGATGCAAAAGAAAAAGAAAACAAACACTCATGGAAATCCTTAAATGATGAGCAGTAAGAAACATAAATCAATCTAGGTTGTCATAATAGTCTTAATCATCCCAAAAGTGAGATGTTTCAAATGAAGAAAAGAATGCTCAATACCAAGAAACCTTTTCAAACGTTAGTTGATGAACAATCCTAAACAATCAAGCAATCTAAAATCTTTACGTGATGAAGATCAGATAAACTCAAAAATACAAAAGAACCAAGGGATCCTCTTAACCCAAGGGGACCACAACTAAGAGAAAATTTGCAAACTCAAAGGATAAACATAAATGAGTGATAAATGCTCAACTCTTAGCAAAAAAAATTCAAGAGTATTCAAAGGTTTCAAAACAAAAATCCCCTTAGGATCAGAGTGAGAAAAAGTGAGCAGAAAGGGGCAGAAAAAATTAGAAAAGGCGATCAATGCTCATGTTTCTAAAGGGAAAGAGTGCGACAACACTCTGGGATACACTATAGGGGATCCTTTATCCTACATCAACGCTCTGGTGCACACAGTAGAGGAGTGCTTCCCTTCCCAAAAACTCAGAAAAAAGGCTAAAAACTCTGAAAACTTTGCCAAAGACTTTGTGAAATATTCAATGAAGAAGAGAGAAAGGGAAGTATATCAGAAAAAAGAAGAAGACAATATCTAAAGGTGAGAAAAATATCAGACGATCCAAGGAAATACATGTCATTGTCCTTCCCTAGTGGAGCCGCCAATTTCTGTTACAGAAATATTTCCCTGTGGATAGGTGAACATTCCCTTAGATTACTGACCTCTATACCAAGATAGAAACAATCATTTGGACACTACCATTCCTATAAACTCATTTTTCTTATAGAAAAAGGAGAGGAGAAGGTAAAATAGGATGTACTCTATTTAGTTCATTTGTCCTAGCTGCTCCTATCTGCAAACTTGATCCAATTCCTGGTGCAAATCAATACCCGCAATGGTAAGCAAGAAACAAACAACTTCCTTCTACTCTAATGGATTAGGAAAATCAAATTCATCTATGCAAATCAAATTAAACATAGAAAATCACATGAAACCACGTACTTGAAGTAAATAGACCAAGTATATTAAATGAGAACAAAGAAAACTTACAGACCACGAATGATGTCAACTGCAACTCCTCCAAGCTCTCCTCGTCCAACCCTTGCATGAATCCCACGATCATAAGTCTGATATCTCCAAGCTCCCCTCATAATCAAAGGTTTGATACCTCCAATCTTCCTCCTCTTCTCCATGGAAAGCCCACATTATATAGGATTTGAAGGCTTAACCACCATGGATAAGATCACTCACTAGATCCACTAAAATGGGATCTCCAAGATTTTTAGGGAGAAAATATCTATCAAGGATATTAGGGAGAAAATATCTCCCAAGGATTTTGAGGAAATATCTCTCAAGATCCACCAAATTATGATTTTGGTTTGAGAAAATATGTCAACCATCCATGAGATTCTCAACCTCTCCTTGAGATTAGGAAACTAAATGTGAGGTCGATTCACACACTAAATTAATTTCTTTTTTATGAATATTAATAAATAATTCATGCGCACATAGTATTTTGACCTTCATATGATATATTTTTCCTCCTCATTGACTAACTTGAAGGAACTTGAAGCTCGTAAGGAAATCAATGTCAGATAGGGAGGTAGAATGACACCTAAAGAGTGAGGCTACTTAGCTTGAACTGGGAGATGAGAACATCATATTCTTTCATAATTATTCTAGGAATAGAAAAAATGTTAATGCTATCTTGAATCTGAAGGATGAGGATGGAAAAATAATGAAAGGCCATAGGGGCTTAGCTAACCTAGGGTCAAATACTTTCAAGGCATCTATAAAGAACTAGATAGAGGTAGCATTGCTAATATCATCAAATCAACTTATGTTTTCCCTCATCTTGTTTCTAATGAAGACAATCATTTATTTTATGAATAAATCATTGAGGAGTTGTTGGAAATGATGTCCTCATTCCAAAAAGATAAACCCCCTTAATCGAATAGATGGACCATTGGGTTTTACCTAGGATTTTTCAGTCTCTTAGGGGACAATCTACTCAAGGTAGTCGAGGAGGTAAGAATAAGTAGTAGAGTTCTAGGATCCTTTAATACCACTTTCATTGTTTTCATTCCAAAGGTTGAAAAGGATGGCACATTTAGATATTTTTGACCTATTTCTTTGTGTAAATGTGATCATTTTTAAAGTTGTTGTAGTGGGATAATTTTTTTATCTCCAATGTTATCTATGAGCAATTAAGGTTTACATAGGATTAATTTACTTGTGAAACAATATCTATTGCATAGGAAGCACTGCATTCTATTAAATGGAAGAAACTCTCTGTTATTCTTTTAAAGATAGACCTCTCCAAAGCCTTACACTTCTCTGCATGGAAGTCTTACACTCACTTTCTTTGATTTACATGTAGTTTATATTTTTTTTACCTATTTTATATTCATTTTATTTTGTTAAGTTTTTTAATTATAGAATTTTATAATTATTTAATAAAATTTTATCCAATAATTTATATATAATAATTTAAAAAAAAATTAATAATAAAAAAAATAATTATCTTATAATAAAAAGGTTTTTTAATTATAATTTTAACAATTGTTTAATATAATTAATGTTTATTTATTATTCAAATTCCATATGAATTTAAATGTAATTAAGGTTATATGGTCGTACACAATTTTAAACAGATTTTGAATAGTGAAAAATTCAATCCAATTCTTAAACCAAGTTAAATTATAAAACTTTTAAATTTAATAAATTAAAAAAAAACAAATTCCCAACCTCCAAATCTTAAAAAAACATAAAACATTCTTATATAAAAAAATAAAAATAAAGAAACATGCATTATTTATAAAAAGCTAATAATCTCCTTTAACATTGAAACTCGCCCCATCCTTTACCATTGAAAAGCTACGAGGATCCACTTTTTTTCTTGTCATCTAATTAATTTTTTTTTAATTGTCATACAAACACCAAAGCTTTGAATCAATTGTATCAACGAAAATGTCAATACATAATGAAATATTATTTTCTAAATAAAATATTTTGACATGCACATAAATAAATTTCTTAAAAATTTACATATTATTATTATTATTAAATAAAATATCAATTACAACATTTTTCTAAAACATTTATTATTAAATAAAATATCATTTACAACATTTTTATAAAACTTCTGCTTATTCACTTTAACGAAATTTGAATTTTCTAGTTTGTACGCACTTGAGAGAATCTGATAGAATGAACATTTCATACATGTTCTCATTTAATCACCTTGATCTAACGGTAAAATCTAACATGGTTTAATTTGGAGTTGAATATAGATGGTGGATGACTAAGGAATCTAATCTACAATGTTCACTTACTAATCCCTATCTCGATTCCCAAGACAAAAGCAATTAACTCTACACATAATTCAATGTTACCACTAAAATTGTGTCCCACCAAACCATTGACTGCGCATGTAATTTGATTTTTTATTCGGTGATTCCAGAGTTCTTTGCACCTACCCACAAATTTTATATGCACATATTTACAACAGAAGCATTTTGGAATTCTCTGTAATGCGTATCCTGATGAGGAAAAAATAGTGCAGGTATAAAAGTCAAGTCTAACAACATAGACATAGACACCAAACATGAACAATTCAACAAAATATTTGGAACAATTCAATTCAAAGCACAATTCAACAATTAATAGATAGATCCTCTCTTCAGTTAATAGATATTTGGAACAATTCAACAAAATATTATCCATCTTTTTTTAACATAGATTTAACGAATGAATCATTCGAATGAATCTAAATACATAAACCATTATATGTTTCACAGATTCTGCCTCATTCATACTGTATATTCCCGCTTCTTTGGCCGGCATACAAATCTATGTAAGCATTTTATTTGCATTGATGTATTAAATCTTCAGAGCTAAACATGATAGAAAATCTAAAAACTGGTTATCACAACACCCACAGATTCTCTATTTCACTGACATTGTTACAATCTCCTTGAAAATCATATAGTTCCAATTCTGGGCATGCTTCTAAATAACGATCTTCCAATTCTGTACCACAAACTGAAATGCCATCTCCATTTACATTGCTCATACCTTCTTGGCTTTCAAAAATGTACAATTTCTCTTCCAGATTGCATGATCTTGCAGGGAAAATATTATCTCATTCTGAATGTAACTCCATGTCTGGCTCGTCTCCTCCAGCGACTGATATTCCATTGGCTGTTTTTTCTACAAGAGACTCTGACAATAACAAATCAACCTCCAAATATGTTTTGTGGAATACCTCAAACGGTTCAATGGGCTCAATATTATTGCACAATGGAATATTATTCAGACAATTGTTAAACCCTTGTTTTCCAACCATTGTATGTTCTTGAAAATTTTGCAGAAATGTAAAAGGACCGAGCTCAACATGTGGACGATTGTCATAAGGAAGTTGTGCCCACTGTGACGATCTGTCTCAAGGAAGTTGTTCCCAGGTTCCCAGTTGTTCCTCATGGTCTCTCTGAAATGTGTTGCAATCCGTCGTAAGGAAGTTGTGCCTAGGTTCCCAGCTGTTCCCCATGGTCTCTCTGAAATGTGTTGCAAGTTCCTCCTATAATTGTCATTGGCTTGCACTAACTATCTGAAGAAGTTGGTGCATGCAATGTCCAACCATCTCCATGGGCTCTCCATATTCATCACATGAACTCCTACAAGGAGGAGAACTCCAAAAATGTTGCGGGAGCATGGCCTCTTAGGCAATATACTAGCTCTTGAGGGCAGGTGTAAGGAAGTGTTATACGACTTTCCACCTATATTTTTTTTCTTCAAAACTAAATTATAGTAATTTTTTTCCTATCTATGTCCTTATTTTTAATTATTATTATTAAATATATCTAAGTATAAATATATTTATACTTTTGGCTCCAATTTTCGACGCACGACCCAAACCCTGCAAAGCTGAAGTAAACAAAAGAAAACAATAAGCAACAAACCAACGAGGAAGCATGAATAGGCCCAACTGCATCCCCAAGACCTCAAACTCACAAACATGAGCCAAACAACAACAAGCATCAACTGACGAACCAACGAACTAGCGAACAAGCAACAACCAATGAACCAGTAAACAACATATGTATCTCCAATGATTACCAAAATACAGCCCAAGCAAAGAAGGAACCTGAAACATATGAAGAGCATGACAGTAGAAATAATAAAACATTCTTACATGCAAACTGGAAACAATGTGTTGGCGACGGAAGTCACTCCTGGATTGCTTGCAGGAGCAGAGCCCGACACCCATCAGTTTAATGTCACAATTTGTTTATAAAGGGGTGATCAAATGGAGATAAAGACTCGAGGAGATATAACTCTAACTTAAGGACTGAGTCTAGCATGTATGGGACAAGGGAGGTCTTGATCTAATTTCAACCAGTGAGTTGATTAAAAGATGATCAGGTGGAAGACTTAGCAAGAAAAGTGAACAAACAACTAGGGGAAACAGACTTTCGGCAGTTTGCAGAAGAAAGACTCTGAATGCAAGATCCGCTTGGTTCAGGGTCTCAAGAAACTGAGAGGGGACTTGACTGGATCCTCCAATTCCAAGTCGCTCAGCGTTGGGAAAATCACAAGAACTGATTAGAAACGACGTAACTGTTACAGTGATCTAACCTACATCATCCTATAACAGCTACAGCTCGACTGGATCCTCCAATTCCGAGCTGTTCTAACACAGTGTAACAAATACGTGAAATAAATTGGCATTCATAAGACAAGAAGTCTCAAAAGTTCATACATAACTAGAGTATCAGTGCTTCATTAAAACTTTACAATCGGGAGC
>JZKD02S0974543.1:0-13658 GCA_000966675.3 Picea glauca | reverse complement strand
GAGACGTTAGCATGTGGCTAAGTCCCTATGAACGAACGAGATTCCTTCAGGGAATCTCAGGGTCTATAATGACCGTCAGATGTGGATAAGAGACATCAACTTTAAGCTCGGGCGCCAATGCCCCTTAGGGTAAGTGACGAGCAGATATGGACGGCTGAACTCCACCCGCCCAGATCTACGGGTGAGGTTTCATTCCGGAGCCCCCTTGTTACTCTACCTTTAGCGGTGGGGGGGGTGGGGTCCGGAATCAGACGTGAAAATATCAAACAGTTGAGGTTAATTCACCTTGATCAACGATGCTTAGGTGAATTCTGGACGCCCCTTGCCATTCTGCCTTTAATGGGGGGGGAGGGGTCCGGAATAGTGTGGTGTGTGAAGTAGGGCCCCCTCCTGTCCTGTCGACTACCGTGTCACACTTCCCTCTCTGCCACATGTATTCCACTTAACCATGCAATGGGTCTTGTTCTCATTGGTTGTTCTCTAGCCCTGTTGGGATTCGTCCCTATTGGTCGGTCGCTAGCCCTGTCGGGGTTCGGCGGTTGCAGAGTCGAACGATTCATCACTCCTGTAGCATCAAGGCGCGAAATACAAAGAGGTTCCATGATTATTTGACCTGTGATCATGACCCGCGATCACATGGGAATAGAGAGAAAGAAAGAGCTAGCTTGTGCTAGGCCTCCGTAGGTAATTCGGGGGCTCTGATTCAGCATAAATCAACGAAAATTTTGATTGAGGTAGTGGGTATGTGACAGATGCACAGAGGATCACAAAGACCATAAGGTCTTGTGTCAGGGATGAAGGAATAAATAAATTGAGATCCATCTGGGATGGCATTCACACATTCCATATCCATTGGATTATTGTTATTAATAAGTAAAACAATACACACACATATCCAAATAACACATGATAGACACACAATAGATTAGAATTGTTGCAACTTTATTATTCCTTTCATTCCATTCAAGACAAGCATACAGTAAACAAACTATATTCGACAACAATAGAGTCACACATCTCTTCTGATATAATTCCCTAAAAATACAACAAATTGCACAATGCACATCGTTTTAAGACTTGATAAATATGATAGACTCAAACTTATATTCAAAAGCATTACAACATTACAAAAGGCTCAAAGTGATCTCGATACCAACTCAATGGATCTTATATAACCATCTAACTCTATCTTTGATGTCACTACATCCTTTTATATATTTCTCTACTTGGGAGATCTACCTCTTTCTGCTCTGCTCCACTCGCTCGACTGACAAACTACCTCGCACGCTTCTGGCACCTGCGTGCAGTCAACGTAGTATTCTAGAATCATGGAAATATTAACTACATTGCTATCTCACCTTTTTTCAACTTCACATTCCCTTGTGTTGTTGGCATTAATCAATGAAGAGGATTTCCCGATGATTCGTTTCTTGATTCTGGCGTGCATCTTCTCAATTTCTGGTGCAACTAGAAAAAACCCAAATTGACACGTGCTTCGTAGACTTTGAGCTTGGCATGCAATATCAAAACTCGATTGAGCATGCACTTCTTGTCATTCTTCGCGCATTATCTTAAGCATGCAAAAAACTCGAAATGATCACACACAAATTTGTTTGTGTGTGCGTGTGCAAAATGAACCCAAAACTTTAGGTGCCACCATAAGAAATATAACACCAAATGTTTTATTGCTTTCAAAATTTAGTAAAAATTTACTAAATCAAATAAAAAAAAAATCTAAATTACTAGTGGTATTACAAAAAAGTCTGGTAATGACCAACTAATTATAGTACTATGCTTAAAGGCTATAGACAAGTAATTTGTGATATAAACTAAATGAACAAGTCACTTATAAGTGAGAAAAGTATACACTATAAAATCATATTCTCATATCATTCCAAAATTAAGTAAATCAATGGAAAAAGCTCCACAAACAACTTATTTCAAAACTTAAGTTAGTCCCCAAAAATATTGGCTAGCAATGACTTCTCATTCATTAACACTTCATAGAAAAGTCTACAAGATGCACCAACAAAAATCCCTTTGCAATTCTAAAATTCTTTGCTTATAAAATAGAATAAAAGGGGGGAATCATACGAAATTAAGACACTTGGGTGATTTTTGATTTCTCCTCCTTGTCTATTGGTTATCTCTAACACTTTGTCTTCTTTCCTCTAACAAGACTCGACTTCCTTTGGCTAACTTGACACTCCACTTAACCATTATCCTTTATGTTTGGGTTGATTGAATTTTTCCTCTATAACATGACCCCATGTCTGACTTGATGAAGCTTCCTTGCTTTCCCTTATCCACCTTCTCACAAAGGTCATTATGCCTAAAAGAATCAACATATTGTTTCCTTATGGAAAAAGGTATGCAATTCAAGAGAAACTTTGTATAACATGATGTTTTTTCTTATCCTTTTCTCATGTTTCTCCATTTTTGCAACATCCCCGGTTTTAATCCTCACAAATTATAATGTAACTGTATAAATGTGAATTAGGTTGGTGAGTCGATGTGTTGGGGAGAAGAGCCCGTGTTGATTTAATTTGGTCAGGGGTTGAATTGTGTGTTATGTACATTGAAATAATTAATAAGGATGATAATTGATGGTTGTGATACGAGAGCGACGAAAACAAAATGGGGGGATATGATTCCACGAGAGAGAGAGGTCCAAGGGGGGTTTTATGCATGGGTATTGATCCAAACCCACATTCCTAATTATATTATCATTGTGTATAAAAAAAAAAATCTATTGAGTGTTCCAAAAGACAATCATTAAACTCATGTAAGAGGGTGGGTGTGAGGACTCACATCACATAGTTATTGGGGAGCATGGAATAAAGTACAATAATCTTTGGGAAGAGTGAGAGTCAATCAAGAAAGGGAGAAGAAGGGAAATTTGTATGCATAATATGAAAAAAAAAATACTGGCAGTTTTTGGGCAGCAGGAGAGGAGCCGAGGGATAGGAAGAGAACCAACCATGTTCTGCTTGAAGGAAACCATTGTTTGGTTGTGTGTTATGCTGGAAAATAGATTTGTGTGTCTATAAAATAGGTTGTAATATTGTAGTGTGTTTTCCTATTGAGGAAATGGGTCAATATCCTTATCAAGGTTGTTGTGAACACTCCTGAAGTAGCTAAGATCTCCTGAAGTCCCCAACTAAAACATTCTTGGACAATTGAGTGCATTGGAATCCCTGATAAACAAATGGTATATCTCGATGGATTGTGAGTAGTGAAGGGGGTACATTCCTTGGGTTGTATGGATTGTGGGGAAGAGAGAGAGAGAGAGCTGGTGGATTGGAACTGTTGTAGGAGTAGAACCTGGGTTTGGGGTTGTTGAGTGTGGAGAGTATACAACCAAAGGGACAAAACTCATTATGGAATCATAGCCTCAGCTCAGGGGTGTCTTGTTGTTGATAGAAAATTAATAGCAACGTCTATGGCTGGGAGGTTCATCCTTCGTATGTATCTAGTTGGTTAATTATTAACATATAAGTGTTTCTATTATGTTCTCATGTTATTCCACTGTGTAAATGGTTTATATGGATGCTAGGTATTTTTTCTTTCTTGAAAAGTTGCATTCATGGTTTTTTTTATGTTGTAAATGCATTTAGAGTTATGGTATCATAAATGGTTAGATCTGTGTGTGACTTATAGATGGTAAGCTACAGGAAATTATTTGGTAGAAAAATCTTAATTTTAATGTGTATTCCACACATAATGTTCCTTAGTTGGGATCAGGTACGTTACATTATGGTATCATAGCTTCTAGTTCAAACAATGGACCCATATGGGCCAAGAACTAGTGTGAATTTGGGAAAGATCGTTGTTGCATATTTCAATATATGACGAATTTGGGGAAAAACGATGAAAAATCAGAGAAAAATCCCCAAATTCATGAGAAATTTCAGATCGTATTTTTCTCATAGCCATCTAATAAAGGTTTAATAGAGTTAATTTGCAGAGTTGCACAGCTAAATTTGATGTGAAAGGAAGAAATTCTTGTCTTAATGGTCATTTTAGAATTGGGTGAAGTCCAATGGATCAATGACCAAGATCGCATTTGAATTAGAGATCAACATACAAGATTCATTTTGATAAATTTAAACACTTACAAGGCTTTTTCGTAGTTAGCAAGGTCAAGGAGATCAACGTCTAAGATTCATTTTCGATATTTGGGAAAATGAGATAGATCGATGGCCTAAATTCATTTTTGGTCATTGGGAGGTTGGAGCTAATCAACGGTCAAGATCCTTTTGAATGGAATATTGATGGTCTAAATTCATCTAGGATTGGTCAAAATTTTATAAGTGTTAGAGTTGGCCAACAGAATTTGTCAATGGTCTATAGTCAAGTCGGATGAATTGGTGATTTTTTTCATTCACCAATAGAAATGGATGATGGTCGATGATCGATTTGTTTGAGTTAGTAAAGTGTTTCATTCATCTAAAAGGAATTGTCGATGGTCGATGGCCAATGATTGGGTTGGCCAATTCTGGTGAGGTGTTTGGGTCGCCCAAGGGAAACTGTTGATGGTCAATGAAGAAAAGAGGAGAATGTTGTGTCATTCCATGTCAACATCCAAGTGTCATGCCACATCATCCAAGTTGACACCTCAAGATGATGTGTCATTCTACGTCGACATCCATGTGTCATGCCATATCAGTATAGTTGACACATCATCCAATGAATGGTCAATAGATGATGGTCGGCTCAACCAAATTGGAGAACTTTTTGCAGTTTCCAAAGGAAAGAGCCAATGATAGATAGTCGGGTTGGCAGTCTTGAAAAAGTGTTTAGTGCGTTCAAAGGAAAATGTCGATCACCGATCGTCAATGGAGCTTGAATCAACGACCTAGATTTATTCAAGATGGATATAAACGATGGAGATTCATCCATGGGCATGCATAAATGTTTAGCGTATTGATAGTTTATATTTCACTCAGTTTGAGATCGACGACTCATATTTAAAAGACTATTATAACATCAAAACAATCAATTTTCTATGAATTTTTTGGGATTTTGAAGGTCATGAACTTGTGGGGCGATTTTGAGGCCCTAAACAACATTTTTAGGAGTTATAATGTTTAATATTGTAAGTTCCATATGCACCACATATAGTCTTTGCAACTTTAATAAAACATATCGAGGAGAGATTTCCAGCGAGCTATTATGTTCGCAAAATAGAACTCGTATGAGAAAGTTGTAGTTGAAACAATTAAGGTAAAATTTCGGCACCAATTTACTTCTGGAGGGAATAACACCTTGTTCAAAATTTTGTTTGGGGCATAAGAGCAGTTTATGGAAAATGTATGAACTATATAAGTCATCCATGGAACCATATTTTGAATATGGGTATGTAAAAATGTGCAAGAAGAGAAATAAAATAGTTGTAACATACAGGGGTAAAATGGGAAAACAATCAAAACTTCTGCGAGCTATAACTATCATCATGGATCCTGGTTAAGGGTGAAATTGTGACACATCATTTATAAGGTATAATGGGCTTACCCAACTGATATTTTTCCAAAATACCAAAGGATTTGGTATATGGATACATGAATAGGGATAAAATTGTTAAGCCATGAAAAAGTGCAAAGAGGAAAAGTTGTCATTTCCAGATTGCTACAGTTTTTCACTGGAGCAACAGTTTGAAAATATGAGAGTTGTCTTAAAATTTAGTGTTAGCAGTATTATCTATGTCACTTAGGAAATTTTCCTTGGCTCCCAACATAATTACCTCTGTAGGTGGCCAAAGTTGGTGTTTGAGATTATTTTACACTTGGGAGAAGGTGCACAAAAGGGGTAAAATGACAATATTCAATTGACTATAACTTTTTGCTCAGTGATAATAATTGAAAAATAAGCTCATCAATGGAAATTTGTTGGATAGGAGAATCCATATATCAACTTAAAATTTACTTTTGAGCTGAAGGATTCTCAAGGAATCAGAAGGAAGGTTTCCAGTGGACTTGAAGGACACCATTGAGTAGAATGGGAATTTCAGGAAAGCATAACTTTCAATTTGTAAATCATATTGAAGCATGAGTATGGTCATTGAAAGGTAATCGAGAGGAAAATATGATAGAATATATAATATATCCATGGGATGAGTGATTTTCTCCATAAATTTTCAAGAAAAAATGGAATTGGATTCCATGAACCATGTAGCTGCTCAATGTGAAGATTTTTCCAATTAATGTTAAAAATTTGGAGAAAATTTCTCGGATGATAGAGACAGGTGTCAGAAGTGATTCAAGGGTAATTAAGAGTATTGAAACTCATGATAGTGCATATACATATGTATAGGGAAACATTTGAAGTGAAGTATCTTGGAAAAGTAAAAGGAACTTAGCCTAATAATATGGCATTGTTAATAAGCAGAGGAGCACTCTATAGAGAGTGTTTTCTGAAGGGATTTCTAGAAAGAAGATAAAATTACACAAAAGAATATTGCGTGGTTATGTTCCAGATTATTCATAGGATCAATAGAACAAGGAAGTAGGTAAATTTTGTATATTTGTTTGAAGCATCAAAGAGATGCAAGGGGGAAGTGCAGGGTTGTAGAGTAGGTGATGAAAGGGTGACAAGGTCTAAGAAAGAGCAGAGGAACAATAATACTTAGCTGCTATATATTATGTATGGATTGAAAAACATAATCAATAAAGGTTCTCACATAAAGCCTGAATCCAATAGGTGATAAATGACACTTTCATGAAAAAGGAGTTGAGGACTATGTAGTCTTGAAGGTAGAAATATAGTGAAGGCTACAAAGCTTATTGTAAGAGAAGGAAAAATGATATAATGATATGAGGTGTGACTCATGGGTGGATGAGTCATCTGTATGTACAAGCATATGGATGCAAGAAGAAGGAATTCTTATATATGATCTAGAAATTGTGTCTAAGGTGTTCAGAGTGAGAAATTTGTATCTATTATCAGAGTGTGCAGTGGAAGCAAGGTACAAGTGCAATGGAGGGATGTAGCATTCCATTTGAAGTAGAGTGGTATTGAGTGGCCAAGAATTTATTCACAATGAATCAATCAATAAAGTGAGGAGATGTATTTAAAATTGATCAAAGCCATGGATAGCAAAGGATATTGGAAGGGATGACATAAAATAAACATTTCAGAATGTTGAAATTCCAATAAATGAGAATGGTATTTTAATACCCGTTTGGTCAAGGGAATGGGGAGTGGCTAATTAGATTGCAATGATAATATTCAATTGGATTAGTGCATGTTACAACACTATGATTATTGAAAATTTTAGCCAAAAATGTTGGGACAAGATTCTCTTCATAAAAAAACAGTTGTGATATGTTAGCACTAGTGGATCTAGTGGCTAGAAATGGAAAATGGCCAATTGGGAGCTTGGATGGAAGCTACAATATAGGGGACATTGGTGCAAAGTTGAGCAGAATGGCAGTGGACAAGGTAGTGAGATTTTACAAGAATTCAAGGACAACCATCTACAACAATAAAAAAATGAATAAATAAAGTTGAAATAAATATGCATTGGAGTGCATAATAGAATTGATGCATGATGCATACAATAAATATAGAATGCATGTACATGAAATAGGCATGATGAGATTAATTTATTAGTGCATAATGATGGGAATTTTGTGCATATGGACATACCTATAAATATATATGGCATGAGTATAGACTAAGAGTAGTCTGATGATACACACACACACACACACACACACACATGAATTAATGATGTTGTGATATTTTAGTAAGACTAGTGATGGATTTTGCATCCAGGAATTTTTTTTATAACATGGCTAAAAATGATGTTTTATAATGATGTTGTTTCATATAAGAACCATATGTATGAAGAAAATGAGGATGGTAATATTTTGATCAATTTGTTAATGAAGGGATCCTGCAAGCTTCTACAAAATATCAGTTGGTTAGGTAGCATCAAGTAAATTGATAACACCCATGCGGGTATGCATTTGGGGTCATTATGATGAATAATATTGAAGGGAATTGAAGTAATAATTCCCTTAGTCAAATTTTAATATTGGAATTGGTGTGTAAAGGTAGAGGGCCTTGAATATACAAATTTTATTGATACTTGAATACATTTATGAAAAATTCTAATTGCATATTATATCATATTGATCATGAGGTAATAACCAAGTCTAGTCAAGAGACATACTCCTACAATAACAATGAATGTCATTGGATATGGCCATGTGTGAGGCCATGATGTGACTGGAAAATAAAGGACTATAGTGTCATACAAGTGTGTAATGGTCTTCCCTTGTATAGCTGATGTTGGCATTACAACTTCTTTGCCGACACAAAAGAGCACTAAGGGAATTATATTCCTAATGTTGTGTATGGATCGAAAAGGAAGGTATCCAAATAATCGTGGAAGTAATTCGAGAAGATTTTGGATGATTTGTTAAGGCATGGTCCATACCTTCCAACTCACATGGTGGAATACATGACATGAACATATGGTATTCTAGAATCGATGCAAGGATACATTCTGTAGATGTGGCCATGATTATTGGCACATTGGTTTTATTTATTGGTAAACTTTATTGTCTTATGAAAATCTTAGTGTGTTGATAATACATGTATAGTAAATCATAGTTTCATTATAGATAATATTATTAGTGGTTGAATTCCATTTTAATGCGAATAATGACTGGAAATGATTAAATTGCTAGTAAATTACAATTTTGAGATCATTTCATGAACTCCCAAAAATTGTGCATGAGATACTAACAACTTGTTTGGTTGTAAAAAATTTGAGGAAATTGTAGGTAGAGTGGTCTTGGATATGGAAATGATGTAATAACATATGGAATATTGATATCTACAACTACAAGAGCCAAACATAATGAGCAAAAATCTCATCCCTTGGAAATTATATTTTCCTATATAAAACATATTTGAGAAATTAATAACTGAAAAAGTGTTATGATATGCTAACAGTTTGTTTGGCTGAGTGAAAACTGAGAAAATTGCAGGGATAATAGAATTGTATATGGTAGGGATGTAATCCCATAAGGAAGACTGATATCTACTATTGTAAGAACCAAACAATTATGATAAGAAAACACATGCATGGGAAATTTTGTCCTTCCTATATAAAACGTATTTGAAAATTTTATAATCGAAAATTGTATGATGATCTCTCATATTGGTTGCATGCATATGATGTATATGGGATTATTTCCATGGTTTATGGATTTCTAGTGGAAGTCTAGTAGCAAGTTGGCATTACTCCATGCAAGAACACATTGGAAAATGATGGATTTCCTGAGAAACTGTATAACAGTGAAAGGGATGAATGAGCCTAGAGGGTGAGTACAAAAAGAAGAAGCAAGTTGTCATGCTTGCATAAGAAACAGGTTGTCAAGCCTAAAGAGTAAAATCTAGTGTGAGTTGCATTGTTGAAGAACCAGGTTGTCAGGCCTGAAGAGTGAACTCTAGTGTGAGTTGCACTGTCAAAGAACCAGGTTGTCAGGTCGGAAGAGTGAACTCATGTGTGATTTGAAATACAAAATCAAGGTTTTTGTTGGTTAATTATTGGTATTTTTTCTAGTAGTGAGTCCCTTGAGTTCCCAATAGTGATATTCTTAGATACATGATCCCAAGATTCCCCGATAAACAAATGGTCTAGCCCAATGGAATGAGGACAATGGAGGGGGAATATTCCTTGGATCAGAGATAATAAAATAATGGTACAACCTAATGGACTGAGAGTAGTGAAGGGGGTACATTCCTTGGGTTGGGTCGGTCAAGAGGAAAAGAGCTAGTGGAAATTGGGATAGTTGTAGGAGAATACCAATGGGTTTTATATCTATATTTTGGGGCCAGACTTCCTATGTATCTATGTTTTTGGGACAAAGTTCCTATGTGTTTTTGGTTTATGGGGATGGAGTTCCTATGTATTTATATTTAGGCTAGAATGCCTATGTGATAATAGGTCGAAGATCCTATATGTTGATTAAAGGCTGGAGAGTCTAACATTGTAATTGTTTGTACATTGTATGTTTTTTTGCACTAAGGACATTCCGTGTTGTGATTGAAGGAATCCATTGTTTGGTTGTGTGTTATGTTGGAAAAGAGGCATGTTTTCCCATAAAATAGGTTGTAAGCATGTGGTTCATTTTTTGGTTGAGGAAATGGCTCAAGAGCCTTATGAAGGTTGTTGAGAAAAATCCTAAAGTGGTTGAGAGTTCCTTTAGTTCCCAGCTAAGATATTCCTGGCCAAATGAGTGCATTGGAATCCCTGATAAATGAATGGTATATCCTGAGGGATTGAGAGTATTGAAGGGGGTACATTCCTTGGTTTTTGCAGGTTGTGGAGAAGAGAGAGAGAGAGAGTTGGTGGATTGAAACTGTTGTAGGGGTAGAACCTAGATTTTGGGTTGTTGAGTGTGGAGAGTAGACATCCAGAGGGACAAAACTCCTTGTGGAATCATAGCCTCAGCTTGGGAGTGAATTTTTGTTGAGATAAAATGAATAGAAGAACCTATGGCTGGGAGGTTCATCCTTCGTATGCAGCCAATTGGTTAATTATTAGCATATCAAATTTTATGTTCTATTCTTATGTTATTCCACTATGTAAATCGTTTATATGAATGTTGTCTATTTTTTTGTTTCTTGAACAATTACATTCATGGTTTTGTTTATGTTGTATATTCATTTAGAGTTATATTATCATAAATGGTTAAATCTATGTGTGACCTGTAGCTTACCATCTACTGGAAATTATTTAGCAGCAAAATCTTAATTTTAATGTGTATTTTGCACATATTGTTCCTCAGTTGGGTTGGGGTACATTACAATTTTAGGTAGTATGGTCTTAATTATCATTATGTTCCTAGAAGGAGCCTCAATAACTCTCTAGATAGTTAATTCAATGATCTCGGGGAGATCTCCTATGCCTTTCCTATTTGGGGCAATGTAGCCCTCAAACTCTTTGGAAACTTGTGCTTGAGAAAATGATTTGTCCCTGGATCCAAGAGATGAGAGGTGGTCATCCCCTACGATATTTTCTATGAGTTTCCATATATTAATAGAATTTTTTACCTCCCAAGCAGTTCCTTGAAGAAATTTGAATGGGATATGTTCTTCCACTATTTGAGGTCAGAATCCATTTATGCTAGAAGGAATCTCAAGGGAAATTTCATAAGTGCAACTTTTCAATCTTTCACCCTATCAAATTACAAGTGAACTTGTTTATACTCAATCTCTAATACTTGGACATATTTTTTGAATTATACTATGTCTATCCCCATGGTCTGTAAATTTTGTGATTTATTGTAGAATTAGCTCTACCTAGGTTCAATTCACTTTGCACCTTAAAGGCATATTCAATAAATTGAGGAATTGATAGTCGACTATATAATTTTCCACTAGTATTTCTTCTCCTCTAGCTATTTGTTCTACTTTACACTCTACTTTATCTCTATAGTTCCACCATCTTCCACATCGAACAATGTTATCTCCTCTAGGTCTTCCAGTATGACAACGACTTGTGAATGATCTAGAACCGATCTTTCTTGAGGAGTTCTCTTCATTTTCCCATGTCTCTTGAAGGATATATAGAATTTTCTACAAAATGTTAGAACAACCAAAAAATCTTGTACGAGATTATCTTATAAAATTGAATGAATTAAAAACTAGAAAATTTTCCTCAAACCATTCGAATTATACAAATTTGTGGGTTTTACAGAATATTGACCCTAATTCGGGATACATGTTGAATTAGCATAAGTATATCTTTTGGTCTTGATCATAAACTCCTAACGTAAGTTCAAACTTTGGGAAATAAGATTTCATGAAAATTCATATCCATTCCCGTGAAGGTTCAAACTAAAACAATTGGAGGTCTGCTACCTTAAGATTTACTTAATAGGGATACATGTCAAATCATGATAATTTCCCATTAAACCAAAATTTGTGGCACGTGCAATTATAACTCATACTTCAGGAATTATTTAATCACTCAAATTCAAAAGGTAATGTTTTAAGAGTATGGTGTTCGCAAATCACATTCAAAGGCATACAAAGAAGTACAATCACTTGCATACTTGAAATATGCCAATTTGACTTCATTAACTTTTTGTTTGTGCAAATAGTTCAAAATGACAAAATAATCAATCAATGAATCAAGGACAATGAAGAAAATCAAGACACGTTAACACCATTATAAGTAACGGTAGGCATGATTTGGAGATTCAGTGTGATTGATAAATTACATTGTGAGTTCACTTGGTGCAAGTATGTTTTTGAAGTTGGAACCGGTTTTAGAATCAACACTTTGTGACACCAAGTTTGGGAATGACAATCCTAATCACAAGCGAACTTCTTTGAAAGGATTCGCACGTGCAAACAAAGATTTAGATTTAGTGACTAGAGAACGCAATTTAGAGTTTGAAAGAGGTTAATGAAGAGAAGAAAAATCAAACAGAGCCTTAAGCCATTGCAAAAATCAAACAAGATGATAGTACCTTAATGAAAAGGGATCTTTATTTGGAAATCAGAGTTGATTGAGAAATCAAAATCCATAGAAGTTATGACTTAACTATTTTTCTAAAATAAGGAAAGAAAATTTGAAAACAAGAATATACATTTAATCATAAAAAACAAACTCAAATAAAAGAAAGAATTCAAAAATGTATGAGGGATCTAATTCAAATATCAAGGTCAATTCCAAAATCAAGATTCATTTGCCCTAAAATTAGTGGGAAAAGTCCCCCATTTGACCATTGACACTAATTTACAAATGGAAGCCACTAAAGGTTTGAGATGATAAAGCAAACTAAAACCCAATTTAAAAATCAAAGGCTATCATAATTGAAAAAAGAAAATTAGAAAAAGAAACAATGGAAATAACTCAACAGTGACACTAATTTACAAATGGAAATAAAGCAAAATAAAACCCAATTTGAAAATCAAAGGCTATCATAGTTGAAAAAAAAAAACAAAGGAAATAACTTAGCACTCAATGGAGAAGAAACTAAGAATTAGCAAAGTCAAAATCAAATAAGTAAAGGAAACAAAGGAAATAACTCAACACTCAATGGAGAAGAAACTAAGAATTAGCGAAGTCAAAACCAAATAAGTAAAGCTTAAATGCATATCTAGCTTAACGATATAATAAGAAATGCGTGTAAAAGGAAGAGGCACATCCAAATCACTGAAAATTAAAGTGGGGCCCAACTTTTGCATAAAACTTAGGTAGGTTATTGTGAGGTTGTTTGGGATGAACTTGAGAGACTAAGTTTGGCAGATTTCTTTTTTTAACGAAATGCAAATTCCTTTGGAACATCTTTCCGTTGATCACCAGTAGTGAACAATCCAAATACTTTTCCTTTTCATATTTTTTTGGCATCTCTTTTACTGAGAGGACGGTGGAGATACTCTTCGCTTAAACTAAAAATAAAGAGAAACTATAATAAAGAATAATAATTAGAATTGTTCTTAGATATTGATTACTGGTTTCTCATGAATAAATCTATCTATACATGTATATATGACAGAAAACACTCTGAAACATTTAAACATGATATATGATATTTTGTATGTGGAAGATTATATAAACATGATATATGATATTTTGTATGTTGAAGATTATATAAACATGATATATGATATTTTGTATGTTGAAGATT
>JZKD02S0974476.1:113896-138472 GCA_000966675.3 Picea glauca | reverse complement strand
AAAACTTGAAATAAATTGCAAACCACTCACAATGGCACAAGGTGGAGGAAAGCCTACCAATGTTGTGCCAAAGAGGGTTGGAAAGAAAGACTTAAACAATTATTATTATGACAAACTAGCCACACAACCTTGTCCTAATGACAAGTGGGGCAAAAAAATAACAAATGAAGAAATTAAGGTAAGTCCTAGCCCAACGATTTTGGAGGGTTGGTTGAGCCAATCACTCTCCCAAGGTGTAGGCAACAATAAGTTGCTGAAATGACTTACAAGAATGCAACAATGATACAAGAGAATGCAAGCCTCAAGGGAACTTCCTGGGGGATTGCCACAGTGCTAGAAAAGATGAGAAAGAGAAGGAAAATGTTACTCAACTAGTGAAGAAGCTCTTGAAGTGTTGTACGGTCGAATGTGGGTAGCATAACCCTTTGTTCCTGGTAAGAATCTGTAAAAACCAGCAAGCAAATGCTTGTTGGAAATGCTGCACAACACAACAAAGTTAAGAAAAAATTCTCGTTTTTAGGTAGAATTTTTTCACATAAAATCTCCAAATGAAAATATAGTTTATGTGACCTATCTAATATGGTTAGTTTACTGAAATATGAATAAAAAGTGAATAGAAAAATTAGACTACAAAACTGGGAGTTTGAGAAGGCTTTGAGGGAGGACTCATTTTTTAGGCTTTCCCAACAATCCCTTGAAGTGAACCTGCAAAACTCAAGACAAAACGTGAAGCATGGAAGTAGATAATATGTATGAATAGACTAAAAACATTAAATAATACTTCAAATAATTAGCTATCCAACCTATATAAACCAACAAGAATACTCTTTGTTTATCTACCCTAGCAAACTACTTTGCCAAAGATCTACTCAATGCTACACAAGAAACTTAAACATCACAAGATCATCTCATATGCAAGAATGCAACCAGAATAATCTTGGTGATTCAAAATCCTCCAAAGCTTTATTAATCCAATGGGAGAGTGTTGCAGCAACAAGTTGCTCCAAGACTCTCAGGAGAAAAATGGGATGGAATGCAAGATGGCAAGAGCAAGAGAGTGGGGCGAAAATTCAATAGAGTAACACTAGCTAAAATATTGGTGAAGAAATGAGGGGGTGAGGAGCTGTATTTATACCCAAATAGGCAACCCAACCAAGTGGTGCATGCATGCCAAGTGTTGCAACCCATCCCCATGAGAGAATCCCAAGGAGAGGGGCGCACCACTTAGGGTTTTGGTGAGGATAGGTGAGGAGGATGTGAGGTGGAGGGTGTGGGACCAAGCATAGGTGAGGTGGTAGGCTAGGAGGGGTGCACTACACATGGGAGGGGGCCACAAATCATTTGAATGATATTTCCTAAGGTTTATGGTGAATGGGAGCACAAATCCCCCTAGGGAGCGTGAGGAAAAGAGTGAGTGGGTGAGGGGGTTTGTAATGGTTAGGAAGTGGGTTGGGTAGGTTAGTGATGACTTCTCTCACCCTTTTCCATCTTAACATTACCCCATTAACTCAATTTTACAAAAATTACATTTTTGACTTAGCAATAAAAATTGTTGTTTTGACTGACTTTGACTCCGGGTGGACAAACACTAGCTAAGTTCGTCCGACTGAGCTGAAACTTGGCCCAAGGGTGTATGGGGTTATTTTACATTTATTTTGAGCACAAATACCCCTATCAAAAACCCAAAGTCCTAGTTTTTACAATAATTTCTCAAAAACAATTAATTAATTAAATAATTAAAATCTCAACCTTAGGAAAACTAATTAAATTTAATTAATTAAAAAAAACCTATCTAGACTCGAAGAAATTCCACGAAAATTTCTATGATGTCCTGCATGGTCATTTACATCATTCCTAAACAATATCTACCATAGGATGAGACCATTAGAATGACATTCACTACTTTGGAGGAATTATTGCAGGTGTGAGGGAAAAACTCAAGAGAAATCAACCAGGCTGAAAAGCCCAATTGACAAATTGAGGATAAAAAACCTTCAGTGAAAAAAACTCTCCCAATGAAAACATCCCAAGATACCTGACCTAACTATGATCCATGCAAACCTATTACATTATTAACCCACGCAGGGGTGCGGAAATTTCGTTTACAAAAATTTGTGCTGGAGGCATAAAATGCCCAGTAGAACCAAACTGTCTTCAACATATTTGCATCTGATGATGCATACCTTCATGTTGCATGGAGTTGAACCCCTATTTGAATAGGCGGTCAACAATGTCTAAGTGAGGTTGGCCCTATTGTGCCAATAGACACTTTTGTTGACAGAATTAGATTAGTATAAGTAAAGGTAAAATCCCCTTTGAGGAAACACATCTTTCTCACAAGTTTGGAAATTTCAGCAAGCACATTTCTTTGGCAAAAGGTGCACACCTCTCTTGGGCGCTAGAGTTCTAGGGTTTGAGCACCCTCTTGTGTGCTAGGTCTTTCTTGGTGGTAAAGTTCTTTCTCTTGAAGATTATAGCAAAGGATTTGGCTGGGTTTTCTTCCCTTGTTGAGAAGGGTTTCCCGGGATATATTTTGTGTTCTTGTGCATGGTGCTTCTTCTTGTGATCTTGGTTGCTGCAACATTTATGGTTATGGTTAAATGATAAAATGGAATGAACTTCATACTTAATCTAATGCTAATAAAAAATCAACATGGTATCAGAGCATAGGTCTTGAAAGAACCCATTGCACAAGCATCTACCAAGTCTCATCCTTTACCAATCATTCTTTCTCTTTCGCAGAACCATAAAGATAGCCTATGATATGTATGAAGTCTTAAAAGGGATGTTTGAAAGTGACAACACTCTCAGATCTCTTACCTTAAAGAGCCAACTTCAAAGTACCAAGATGACAAAGGGTGACTCAATTGCACTCTTCTTTATGAAGCTATAAGAGATTAAAGAACAACTAGAGACCATTGGGGAAATAATGTCTGATGGAGAAATTATCTTAACCACTCTCCAGAATCTTCCAAAATCATGAGATCCTTTCATTCAAAGGATCAGTGGAAGAGAAGCTCTTCCAACCTTTGATCGACTATGGACATATTGCACTCAAGAAGAACTTAGACTTAGAAACAGAGGAGTGGAAGGTTCTCTAGAAGAAAATCATGCCCTTGCACTTCATACAAAGAAGGGAGAAAGCTTCGAAAGAAATTTTAGGAAAAAATTTAAAAGTGAAAAGCCTCCATCCAATCCAGGTTATCAAAGAAGAGATGCTTCAAAAATTCAGTGCTTCAGATGTGACAAGTATGGACACATTGCAAGAAATTGTCCAACCAGGAAGAAGGGAAGACAATATGCTTCCACTGCTGACATTGATCCAGATCCAACTCAAGAGAATGAAGAGAAGAGAGAGAAGTACTTCCTCTAAAAGACATGACTACAACTAGGTAAATCTTTTGATATATAATTTTATAGTTGATTGTATTTTTTTCAATAAATGAAGGGCATTGTTCCTAGTATAAGAGCTCTCAAAATACTTGGACCATTATCCTTGGTACGAGAGTCCAAACCATATTTAAGTTGTTTATTATACAAGAACAAGCAGAAATGTTGTTCTTAAAGAAGAGATACTCCTTCAAAGATTCAGAGAATCACAAATAAAGATTGACAGTGAAACAAATACCTTCTCCCCCTTCAGCAATTCAAAGGGAGACATACCTTACTCAAGTTGATTCAGTTGTTCCAGCCGATACATATCCAGAGATATTGCAGTAAGGTCTAAAAGGCCTTTCTAGACCCACTCTGCAAGTGGTAGAGAAACATACAAGCTTCTCAAGACACATTCCAAGAAAGCAAAAGAGTTTTTCGAACTGTCCTTCAGTCATGAGCCACTTCATTGATGCTGAGACTTCTTTACTTAGAGAAGAAATGAGAGAACTCGTATGGAAAAATGCCATAACAGAAGAATACCTATATATCTTAAAGAATGATGCATAAAGATATTATTCAGGGATCAGAAAGGAAAACCTGTGATAACTTCTAAGTAGATCTATGTGATCAAACATGCAGCTGATGAAAGTGTCAAGAAATACAAGACAAGATCTATAGATAGAGGTTTCTCACAAACAGAGGGAGTTGTCTAATGATAAGACACTTGATCCAGTGAACCTGATACACTTCCTTCCTTACTATCATCCATGAGCTGGAAGCTATATCAGATAGATAGATTCTTATTGAGTTTGGATTCCAAACAAGAGTGTTACTGATCCAAACCTATCTCATTATAGTAAGGTAACAAGAGCCTGATTTGATGGATTATTCAGAAAGCCATGTTGTTGGATAGAAGTAACCCTTGACTTCTAAAACTCAAGATGAAAATTCTAAATATGATGCACAAACTTCTTGACACAAGAAGTATGAAAGAATGAAAATCCACCATGATGGATGAAAAGGAGAAAATTGACAACAATACAGACGAGACTAATCCACAGTTGTTTGGATCACTGATGCATCTGGTTAACACTAGACTTGACTCATGCCATACAATGAATGGGCATAGTCATTTCATGAGTCAACCAAGATAGACTCACTAGACGACAACAAATCATGTATTTACAAGGCACAGTTGGAGATGGCCTGAGATATGCCTCCAGTATGAACTTAAGCTTATTGGACATGACGATTCAAATTGAGCAGAAAGTACAGTGGACCGAAAGAACACATTTGATTGATGTTCTACCATGAAGATTGCCATGATTTCCTAACACAGCAAGAAACAAAAAAAACTTTGTGGCCTTGAGTACTGTTATTGCTCAGTTTGTAGTTTAGGTCATGGACTAGAGGATAATGGTAAAACTGGTGTAACAGGGACCTACCCCACCCAATGTCACCACAATGGGGAGGTCCTTTCTATTTAGGGTGGCTAAGCCCAAGGGAGACGTCCCTGGCAATATAGGGTTTGAAATGAAAAGGCTCAAATGATTAAGGCTAGTTTCCCCTTCACAGATCATCGCCCAGAAGATAGTCAAATAAAGAAAAACCACAGAAAAGGCACCTGCTTGCGAAACAAGACAACAATGAAACTAGTACATGCAATAATGGTTAATACTTCATAAATCAATGACTATCAAAATTTAATGTATATGAGCATATACAACAGTAAATATTGACAAAGTCAATGTTTGCAATAATGATAGTGGCAATATAATGTTACTTGTCAATAAACACTAGAATAATATAGCATCTAATGAAAATGATCAATCCTTGAATTAAATCAATGCATTAAATGTCATTAATTTCTCATAGACAATAGATTGTTGCGTCAATATCCTAGGGATGACATCAGCTTATTTTAGGGTTAGTATGATAAGCAATGTAATAGACAAAGAAGGTCAATGTTTTGCTAATTAGCCAATGAAAATTACCAATTCATCAATATCTATCACAGGATGACCAAGCCAATAGTATCATCAATCAAAAAGGGCTCAATAAATGCTTGACATCATCATTAATTGCAGAGTTAGAGGGCTTGTTGCGTTAGGTATGACGTCAGCCCTAGTTAGGGCGTTAGGGTTAGTTAGGGTTTCAAAATTTGAAAGTTTGAGAGATGAATTTGCACAACAAGCTCAACGTTGGAAATAATACCAGTGCCTTAGGGTAATATGGAGTCAAAAGTAAGGGCAAAATATCAGGAGGATTAAAATTTAAAGACTAGAAGGTTAGGTTCTATGGTGCTACAATGGTAGGGCCCTAGAATCAAAACCCTAAGGGAAGGAGGATCATTCCGGTGTTGCTTAAGAAAGGCCTCATGCTCCTTCCTCTTTCTCTAAATACTCTTGGCAAAACAGCTAGCTTAAAAGCACAGATCTAAGGGAGAAAAGTGTTGCAG
This sequence comes from Picea glauca, assembly GCA_000966675.3. NCBI lineage: Eukaryota > Viridiplantae > Streptophyta > Pinopsida > Pinales > Pinaceae > Picea > Picea glauca. The sequence goes on along the minus strand of JZKD02S0974476.1, from coordinate 132,639 downwards.
GAGTAAGGCTCTTCAAACCCTAGAAGGTTAAAACCCTAGGTGTAGAATTAACTAGGCCTAGGACGTCTCCTCTCTTCAACCTATACTTTAATGCTAACTCAGAAAAAGGGAGATAAGTGTAGCAACGACTAGACTATATCTTCCTTTATCAATGGCTAAAAACAATTTCTCAAACATGGGGATAGATAGAAATGACCTACTAGTGTGCTTGCTACCTAGGATTTCAAGATTTAGCAATATAATAGCAATGATATAACAAATGTAAGAAATTAAGCCTACAACCATTCATTTAAGAAGTTTTGCATGAAAAATTCACTTACAAATCATGAAGGATGCTTAATCAAACCCTAGTTGTAAACCTTCCATGAGAGAAACACCATAAATGCCAAGAAGAATCCTCCAATAAGAGTTGCACCTCACTTCCAAGACCAAAGATACCAAGCAAAAGACTAAAAGTTAATCTCTCACAAGAGAGTGAGTTGTGTTATCTTTAAAATGAGGAGAAACGTCCTCTATTTATACCAATCCATGACCTTTCAATTAAAATTAAGGTCATTAAAACAACCGACAAGGTTGACTATAAGATTTACACTGTTTTTTTTATTAACTACTAGAAAATGTCATAATATGAGCAAAAAGAGGGACGTCAAGCCCTTTTGAGGGAGACGTTGGCCCTTTTTGGGAAAATACAACATCCAAAGACCAAATGTTGGCCCTTCTAGGGCTCCTCCAAGCTTCCACACGTGTCAAATGACCTCAGCACACTGCCAGACACTCCAGACAACATCCAACTCTCCCAGGTGACATCCTGTCCATCAAAGGCAAACGTTCCATCTGCAGTGGGTGATTCCCCCTAGGCCGGGCTCTGCCAAAGTGTCCTGGGTGGAACGTCCTTCTCTCTTCTCATACAATGGCTCATCATAACATTGTCCTGTTTCTGCCATCCCAGCAACCATCTGATGGGATCTTCAGCCCCATGGAGGTCCGAGCTAATCATATCCCCATGTGTACCTGTCCATCGGGTATGGTCCTGCACATCAAAAGCTACGCCCTCCATGGGCTCATCAGTCCTCGGGATCATAGCAATGTCAATCATATTTCATCATTAAATTTATCAAATACATGCATAAAACCCCTAGCATATCCTTTAAGAGAGCTCAAAGACATTACACTGATCTACTATACAAAGTCAAAGAAGCAAACAGAATAACCTATTGGGCCAGTATCCACAAGAAAAGGAAAGTTTCCACAGAAGATCATTCAAGCCATGTACATGAAGTGATATGGTCTAGGGATGTCTAGTCATAGTAAGACCAGGGGTAGGTGTTGTCCGTGGGTTCCTTTGTAGGAGGTGAGTTGTACCCGTCATGGATGCACTTTTTCCAAGCCCCTTTATTGCCTTTATTCTTTATTTATTGCTTTTCTTTCTTTTTTACTTCAAGGTCTAACCAGAGGACACTGCCTTGGCATGGTGACCAGAGCTGACAGTGTTACCCACTGGTATTTTCGCAGAAATGATAAGGCTGGCTTGGGATGAGACCCCCTTTCCCTTGGCCATGCAACCAAAGGTCATTGCCCTGGCGTGGTAACCAGATAATGGCAATGTCATACTGCTAGATACCTATGAACATAATGGGCCGCCTCGTGATGAGACCTCCCATCCTCTTGGTTAGGTCTTGTTTTATTATTTTTCTTAGGGTCCCTTTTGTTTCTTATCGAGAGGCCTTTTATTGCCTTCTCGGGGATCCCTGGGCGAATCATCTCTAGTTTTATTTCCTATGGCTTTTATCTTTTACCAGCTGCTTTTACCCCCTGGACCTTTAGCCCCTTCTTCCCACAGGATGAAGTGAAACCCCTCAAGTAGGTCATCCTAATGCCCGGACTAGGGGAATGGGATGGATGTGTGGGAGATAAGATGTAAAGTGATAGTATGGTGGGATCGGACGATGGCTCTTCAAATCCCCCTTGGTGTCTAACCAAAACCCATGAATACAATCTTGCTAGGTCACTCCGTTAATTCCCCAAACAATGGTCAAGTGGGTTAGTGTAATATCCAAGAAGTTATCAGAAATGTAAGGAACCTGATGCATATACAAGAAAGTTATAATAATCAAACATGACACATACCATGATACCTGGACCAATTACCTCATGAAGCAAGAGTCTTCTCTGATGCAAGTCCAAGCCGATGGTGATGGAAGCTACTGCTACTGATAGGACAAGTCTAGCGAAGAAGAAGAAGGATGGGCCTTCCAGGGCCATGCTCAGGTCAATTCTTCTCTCGATACTCCATGTCTAGGACCTGTGGGCCTCGAGACATGATCTCCTAGTTATCCCTGGAAAATGGGGATAACAAGTACCACAGAGACAGAACATATAGCAGTGATTGAGTGAAGCAATGTGGCTTCACAAACTTCTAACAGATTTACTTGACCACGAAATGGATCCTATGATAATAATCAAGAGCCGTGTATAAATCTCCTTAAAGAACCCAGTGTTTCCTAATGGATTGAAACATAGTGAGATGAAATATTCTTATGTCAGAGATATGATACAAAGGAAAATTGTATACTTGTAGTGCCTTCCTACACCTAAGCAAACTGCAAACATTTACACCAAACAGACTTAGTGAAGAATGCCTTCCAAGTTGAGAGTGAGTATTGATGACTCCAGCCAAAAACAAAATTCAGAATACATCTATATGAGACTTGGCATGATGAAGAATGCCTCCTGTTGTAACAGATATTGAAAATTTCCGATTCAACTTAGGCACTTGTATAATTCAATATGGAACTCATGTTTTGACAGAAATCTAAAGTGGCGCACAGGAGTGGAGCTGATACCTGTCCAATGCACTAGTAGTAATAATTTTCAAATAACATTATCTGCACTTGAAGCATCCTATCAACATGCCAGGGTTCGAAATATACAAGTGAAGGGTCTGTTGATAACAAATCCTTCAAATCCATTAGGAACCACTATGGACGCTACAACACTAAGAAAGTTGCTAGATTTTGTATCCGAAAAGAACATTCATCTTGTCTGCAACGAGATCTATTTGGGATCAGTATTTTCATCTCCAAAGTTCACAAGCATTGCAGAGATTTTGGTCACCGATAAAATTGCTCAGAAGGAGCATGTGCATATTGTTTACAGTCTGTCGAAAGAATTGGGACTACCAGGCTTCCGAGTCAGAGTCATTTACTCGTACAATGATACAGTGGTTACCGTTGCTCGTAGAATATCCATTTTTTCCTTGGTTTCTTCACAGACACAACATCTGATTGCTTCAATGCTGTCTGACACGGATAATAACACCAACTACAATGCTAATATTTGGTGTGGAAGCACGAGGACTATCAATAGAAATCTTGTGAAGGACAAAGCCTGCGTCGATCCGGCCTCGTATATCATTTGGGATGGAGTTCACTGTACCGATCAAGCCAACAAACTGATTACTAAAGAGATTCTGGGAGGCAAATACTTCGAACCTGCATTTTCCATTGCAATATATTCTTTTATACATTACAGAAGGCTGCGACCTTGTGAACAGGCTCTTTTATTGTGATCTTACTTCTCTTCCTTGAGGTCTTGAAGGTTTCAAAGGCAAGGAGGAGATGATTTCTTTCCAAAAACTTATTGATAACTTTGAAGCACAGTATGATCCTGTTGCAAATGATGGTGCTTTGTTCACTTTTTGAACCAATAAAAATGCTCCTAGGTATAAGTTGGTTCGGGTAGACTTTATGCAGCCGGAAGCTTGGAGTGATGTTGTTGGAGAATCTAAGAAGGACGTGCTTGAATCATATTGTTGTGTCAATGGAAATCAACTTCTATTAAGCTATTTAAGTGATGTCAAGTATGTTCTACAAATACGAGACTTGCAATCTGGAAATTTGCTTCATAATTTGCCAATAGATATTGGATCAATTTTTGGAATATTAGGAAGGCGTAAAGACAAGGAGATATTTATTGGTTTTACTAGCTTTCTTACCCCTGGAATTATCTATCGATGCAACCTAGATGTGGAAAAACTAGGGTTTGTGGTTTTTAGAGAGACTGTTGTTCCAGGCTTTGATCGGACAGAGTTTGAGGCTAAACATTTTTTCATAACCAGCAAGGATGGAACTCAGATACCAATGTTCATTGTATCTAAGAAAGGCATTTCTCTTGATGGTTCTCATCCATCTCTATTATATGGTTATGGGGGCTTTAACATTAGCATCACCCCAAGCTTCAGTGTTGGTCGCATTGTTATTTCAAGACATTTAGGGGAAGTTTTTGCTATTGCAAATATTCGTGGTGGCGGTGAATATGGAGAAGAATGGCATAAATTAGGCTCTCTTGCCAAAAAACAAAATTTCTTTGATGATTTCATATCTGCCACCGAGTTCCATGTATCAAAGGGGTATACACAACCTAAGAAGTTATGTATTGAAGGAGGCAGTAATGGTAGACTTCTTGTTGCAGCTTGTACAAATCAGAGACCTGACCTATTTGGTTGCGCGCTGGCTCATGTGGGCATTATGGACATATTGCATTTTCATAAATTTACTATTGGCCATGCGTGGACTACTGATTATGGTTCTTCAGATAAGGAAGAAGAATTCCATTGGCAGATTAAATACTCACCATTGCATAATGTAAAGACACCATGGGAGATACTCGGATAGAATTTACAATATCCTGCTACAATGTTATTGACAGTAGATCATGACGACCGTGTTGTGCCACTCCACTCTTTGAAATTCCTAGCAACGATGCAATATATTCTATGTAAGAGCGTGGAGAATAGCCCACAGACCAACCCCATTATTGGCCGAATTGATACAAAATCTGGCCATGGTGCAAGAAGGTCGACCCACAAACTGATTACTAAAGCGAATCTGGGAGGAAAATACTTCGAACCTGCATTTTCCATTGCAAGTCAGTGTGATGTCCAACCATTTTGAATCTCGATAAGCGTTGAATTCTGTAGAGTCGAACTCATATATGGGTGCCCACATTTACGAAGCTGAAATTTGGATTGAAGTGAATTTATTGTTTTTTACAATATGCATTTCCGTTATAATAACCTCCAAACGCTTTGTAAAGAGATGAGAACTCTACATTAAGTTAAACCATAGAAAGCAATCATCCATATACCACTTATCGAAACGATTAGTAATGGTTCAAAGAGCTGGCGGAGCATCTGGTAGTCGCAGAGTTCCAGAAGATAAATCGTTTCATATTTTCTAGAAACAAACATAAATTTCTTTTAAACGCTGAGTTATGAGTTATGTAATAGATCGATAGGGTGAGAGTAGTTAAATAATCATTGGAGGAGGCCAACTAAAAGAACGGATGGGGGGCGAGCTGAGGAAAAAACCTTTTTTGAAGAGGGGTTCCTTTTGTAAGCAGAATTATTTTGTAAACCAGGAGTGAAATAATACAAAATACGTATTTACTTGAGACTGTGAGATTCATCACGGTCGATTCTTTCAGTATGTTCTCCCTGTTGTCATTATCATATTGTTTATTTCTTCCTCATTTCAGTTGTGTTAAAATTTGTTTGGAATTAATTTTATATGCTCCTTACACGCAGTTGATATGTATGTGTTGCGTTTACATGGTGACTGGTTAGAATTCGTTCAAGATAAGCGCTCTGCATCTAGTTATCAGCCTTCTGTCTTTTTCCTCTAAAATCGTAGTGAAAAAACCTCCTTGATAGATGCTTTCACTGTGATGTCCTTTCCTTCTCTTTTTCTGCTACCGCATCATGATTATCAATTGCTGAAAGATAGAATTACTTTGCCTCATTTTCCGCAAGTTATACGATCACTGCTATTATATCCTTTCTTCGATTTTCACTTGACTCCATGCCCAATGGACTGTTTCCCTGGTCCAACCCCCAAACTTTAAAAATCCAAAACCATCATTTACCCATAAATATGCCCACCATTTCACGCTTACTGAAGATCATATTGTGACATTGTTCGAGAGATCCCTCTCAGGTTGGGGGGGGAAGCTTCCAATCCAAAGTGGTTCAAGGTTTCCTCGGGATTGATTTGCATGCAACCCAAATTCAGTTCCGAGTGTCAACACCTCCCTAGCTGAGAGGGAGTGTTAATGATTGCAGCTAAGTGAGACATTCTCCAGCTTACAAACCTGTGAGGTGTGGATCATTGCAGCTATGTGAAGTCTTTCTCTTAGCTTACAAACCTGAGAGAAATCCCCTAAGAAGGGTACGTGGTTCCTTCTGAGAGAGAACTGGGAACGTAGAGATGACCTCCTCCATTCAGAGAGTTGAGAAGAACTCTAGATGATTATCCGGTGGAAAAGAGATCTGTTGAGTTAGGACGTGCCTGTGGCTGAGCACAAGGTGAACGTGTGAAATCCCAAAGTGTTGGGTGAATCATCATGAGAACAGAAATGAAGATGATGTATTAGCCTCCTCTGAGTAGCAGAGTTGATGAGAAGACTCTAGATGATTCTCCTATCGGTGACAATAGGAAAGGAGATCTGTAGAGTGGACGTGCATGTGGACAAGCACAGGTGAACGTGTGAAGACTTGGTTCTTCTGTGTAATGCAGTGAATCAAAGCTATGACATCCGTATGGATGTGCCCCTATTGGATGAGCAGTAGTGGGTGTATCAGATCCTTTACTATATATTTTTCAAGAGTCAGACCTACCTGTAACCCTAATTGTTATGTAAAGGGTATAGGTCGGCCCTACCTTTTTGTGTCTAATAATAAATGTAAAAGATAATTAATATTAATATTAATATTAATTATTATAATAATAATAAATAATATGTCTAAGTGAGGTCGGCCCTATTGTGCCAATAGACACTTCTGTTGACAGAATTAGATTAGTATAAGTAAAGGTAAAAATCCCCTTTGAGGAAACACATCTTTCTCACAAGTTTGGAAATTTTAGCAAGCACACTTCTTTGGCAAAAGGTGCTCACCTCTCTTGGGTGCTAGAGTTCTAGGGTTTGACCACCCTCTTGTGTGCTAGGTATTTCTTGGTGGTAAACATCTTTCTCTTGAAGATTATAGCAAAGGATTTGGCTGGGTTTTCTTCCCTTGTTCAGAAGGTTTTCCCAGGATACATTTTGTCTTCTTGCGCATGGTGATTCTTCTTGTGATGTTGGTTGTTGTAGCATTTATGGTTATGGTTAAATGATAAAATGGAATGAACTTCATGCTTAACCTAATGCTAATGAAAAATCAACATGCCCTTTCTTGTAACCCAGGATCCACAAAGTGGAAAGGGAGAGAATACGGGGCAATGATGGAGCACAAATATGATTACTTTTGCAATAATTTTAAAAGTATACAAGCCTTCCATTATTGCAAGGATGGCTTATGCCAATCTCTTTGCAAGGTGGGGCAAAAGTAAATAATTTGAAATGCTTTGTAGTTTTCTTAGAAAATTAAATTGCAACCCCACAACAATGGCACAAGTGGAGGACTAGCCTACCGTTTTGGCCAAGTTGGGTGTAAAAGGAAATGCAAGAAAATAAATCTAATTCTAGCCTTCACGATTTTGCAAGGATGGCTTAAGGCCAATCTCTTTGCAAGGTGTGGGCAATATTTTCTAGCTTATTACAATATCAGATTTTTTATATTAATTTGAGAGAAGGCAAACCCAAGAGACTCTCTCGGGTTGCTTATAATGATTTAGAAGAAGAATATGAAGGGGGATTTGATATTCCAACTTTAGAATTCTTTTTGAAGACTCTGGGGGCTCAAAATGAGTAGCACTTCCTCCTTGTAGTTGAAAATCTGCATAAAAATCAGCAAGGTATTTCTTGCTAGAAAATGCTACAAAAACCAAAGACTTGTAACTTTTGTTAGCCCAATGAAACATAGACTTATGTAGAGAAACCTGAAAATATAGATGAGTTTAAATGACCATTATAGAGCAAATAAGTGCCTATGAAAGAAAGGAGAATGGTGGATACAAAGGGGGAAAGTAATGGAAACTTTGGTTGATTGAAATGAGTGAGTTTTTGTAATGTTCATGACTTGGCTAGTCTAGGAAATGTTGCTAATGTGTGTGTAGGATTAATTGTTTACAACATATAAATGGTCATACAAATAATAAATGTGACAAAGGACTACACAATTTATATTATGATATCTCTGCAGAGTACAAAAAGTCGAATGCGGTTGAATAACATGAATCACTTGGTTAGATCAAAAGACAAAAGGATCTTAGCCGGAATACAATAAGCAAACTAAATGATAATACCCGAAATAGATGAGCACTGCGGAATCAATGGATGCGTTGGAACTATGACAGCTCGTACGGTAACTGTTGGAAGTTTGGAAAGTTCGCCCTGGCGGCTATACCTCTCGGAATGGCCTGGAAACTGTCCCAAATGATGCACCCTGCTCTAGTTCTCAGTCCTGGTAACTGTCGGACCCCTATGATGGTGGGTTTGGACCCCAGATAGATCCCCCTGGGGGAATGCGCCCCTCTCTCACTGGCAAAATGTGCCCTAGTGATTCCATCGTCCGAATCGGCTAAGATGTGTCTCAAAATGACCGCCTTTGTTTACTGGGAAATGGGTCGGAAGGGTTTCCCTGAATATGGCCTGATGCTCGCTCGAGAACCCTGAATGTATCTGCAAAAAGTGTCACTCTTCCAAGTCTGGAAAATGTGTCCCAGATGATTCCTCCATCGGAATCTGACGAGGAACTAGGAAAAATATGCACCTTTCCCTCCTCTCAAATGGGTCGGAGGGAAATCTCAGAACTCTCCCTAGATGGGACAAGTCGATCCCCTAAACCTCCTCAAGAATTGCACCCTCACCCTGGATAAGTGCGCCCTTGCTACTAGACTCTGCGTAACTGTTGCTGAAGAATGATGGAAGACCTGTGTGATCTTCCCGATGACTAGGGTGTGTCTCTCAACACTGAAATCAGCCAATTGGTGTCTTCCTCCTAGAATCCATTGAACTATCTCTCCTGAGATGCACCTCTCTCCTCAATGCCAAGTCATAATCTGCATAATAATGAATTAGGTCGTTGACCCTTCTCTTATAGCTTTCCTAAACCCTAATTAACTATTGACTTCTATTTTTAGCTTGTTTGCGCTATATTTAGCTCATAATGACTTAAAAACCCCTTTTAACCATTTTTAGCTCAATGTCACTTTCCAAACATAACACCTGTGACTGGAGTGACCTCTAGTAACCCTGTTTACCCCTTTATTGGCCCTGGAAATAGTCTAACGGGGAAGTTTATACCATTAAGCCTCCTCTCTGGAGCTCCAATTTGGAAATGGACATTACAGTCCTCCCTTCCCGAAATTTCTTTTCCTCAAGCAATACTAGTCCAGGGTGCTGCAACACCTACTCGCTCTCCCAAGTAGCGTCCTCTACTGGAATCCCTCTCCATTTGATCAAACACTCTCTGATGACCCTGCTCCTCAGTTTCCGCTCCCGGAACTCCAAAACCTCCTCCGGAACCAACTCCAACTGTCCCTCCTCATCCAATGGGGGATGCTCCTATGATGTGCTAATGAATTGTCCCACTTCCTTTTTGAGGCAAGATACGTGGAACACGTTATGAATCTTGCTCCCCTATAGAAGCTCTAGCTCATAAGCAACCTCGCCTACTCGGTGCATGATCCTGTAAGGGCCATAAAATCTGGGCTTGAGATTCTCGACCCCACTCTTCTTCAGAGATGACTGTCTATAAGGTTGGAGTCTCAAGAAAACCAAATCCCCAACCTCAAAGTTACGCTCTATCCTGTGCCTGTCCGCACTCATCTTCTGTCGGTTTTGTGTCATCTGCAGGTTCTCTTTTAACAACTTGAGAATCTCCTGACTCTTTATGATCCAATCCTTGGCCTTGGGAACTCTGCTCTCCCCAAAAACCAATTCTACCAAAGTGACAGCATCATATCTGTACAATGCTCGGAAGGGTGTCATACCAATGGACATGTGGAAAGTGGTGTTGTAGCAATGCTCTCCTAAATGTAGCCACTTTACTCATGTTCTTTTTTGTCCACCTACATAGTTCCTCAAATATCCTTCAACCCACTTGTTGACAATCTCAATCTGCCCATCTATCTGAGGGTGATAGTTGGTGTTGGGCATTAGCTCTGTCCCCACCAATTGAAACAACTCTCTCCAAAATGTCCCCATGAACCGACATTCCTTGTCACTAACGATGTTCCTCGACAACCCATGATGTTTGAACTTTTAAGACCTCCCTGAAGAATAGCTCGGCTACCTGAACTATGCTATACCCTGTCGGAATGGCATAGAAGTGAGAAAACTTGGTCAATCTGTCGACCACTACATAGATACAGTCCTTACCCTGGACCTTGGGTAGGCCTATGATGAAGTCCATTGATATACTCTCCCATTTCTGCTCTGGAATGGGGAGTGGCTGAAGTAGCCCTGTCGAAAGGGCATGCTTTGACTTGTTTTGTTGGCAAGTCACACACTTATTGACGTGTCTCATAATGTCCTGTTTGAGGCCCTTCCATGAGAACCTCTCCCTGATCTGTCTATAGGTTTTGAAGAACCCTTCATGGCTTGCTAGTGGTGAATCATGAATTGTGGTGAGGATATTCTTCTTAAGCCCCGAATCTGGCACCAAGTAGACTCTATCCTTGTATAATATGAAATCGTCAATGACCCTATACCTGTCATCCTGTAGTTTCCCATCCATCACTTCACAAGAGAACTTGTTCTTGGAATATTCCACTAACAAGTGGGATTTCCAATCTGCTAAAATCTCCATCAAAGAACATGTCGTAGGTCTCCTCGATAGTGCATCGGCCACAATGTTGTTCTTCCCCTTGAAATACTCTATGTCAAAGTCGGATGCTTGTACCTTCGTTACCCATTTCTGTTGGTGCTCACTGAGGTCCTTCTGCTCAAGGAAATACTTCAAGTTGTTGTGATCTGTCTTGACCACGAATTTGTTGCCCACCAAATATTGTCTGAATTTGGTCAAGGCATGCATGATTGCCAACATTTCCTTGTCATAAATGGAGTACAATGGTCAACCTCTCGGGCTGACTGAGCTTCCTGCTCTCGAATACAATGGGGTGTCCTCCCTACATCAAAACTTCCCTAATACCCTCGCCGGATGCGTCACACTCTAGTACAAATGGCAAGGTGAAGTCTGGTAATTCCAACACTGGACAAGTGCCCATGACTTCCTTCATGTGATCAAAGGATTTATGTGATTTCTCGGTCCAGATGAAGGCCCCATGCCTGGTAAGCTCTGTCAGCGGTGCTCCAAGCTGAGAAAAACCTCGGACGAACCGTCTGTAATAGTTGTACAGCCCGAAGAAACTCCTCAACTCTGTCACGTTCCTAGGCATTGGACAATCCAGAATGGTCCTGATCTTCTCCTGGTGCACCTGTACCCCTTGTGCATTGATGATGTGGCCCAATTAAAGCATCTCTTTCATATCGAACTCGCACTTGGACTCTTTGTCATATAATGACTGTGCCTCCATGATGCTCAATACCTCATCCAGGTGCCTCATATGCTCCTACCATGAACAACTATAGGCCAAGATGTCGTCAAATAAAACCAAGACTGATTTCCTTAACTGATCCCTGAATATGTGGTTCATGCAAGACTGGAATGTAGCGGGTGCATTGGTTAGCCCAAATGGCATAACCAGGAACTCGAAATGTCCAAAGTGACATCGAAATGTCGTCTTCTCTATGTCCTGATCTCAGATGCCGATCTGATGATACCCAGAGCGTAGATCAATCTTTGAGAAGAAAACTACCCCATGCAGTTCATCCATCAACTCGTCAATGCGAGAGATGGGGTATCGGTTCTTGATAGTTTTCTTGTTCAAGGCTTGATAATCAATGCACATCCTCATGGTTCCATCCTTCTTCAGAACTAAGACAACTGAAGAAGAAAATGGGTTGTTGATCGATCTGATGTGTCCCATCGCTAGTAATTCCTTGATTTCCTTCTCTATCTCATCCTTGAACCTCCTAGGATGAAGATAGGGGGGGGGGGTCATCATGGGTTTGGCCCCCTCCTCCAACTCAATGGTGTGCTCAAACCCCCTGTCAGGTGGTCTCCCTGGTGGAATCGCCTCAAAGACCTACTAATGTTGTCCCAACAAATTCTTGATCTCTGTGTGATACTGTTGTCGACCCTCTAAATCCTTCTGCGTAGTGATCAAACATTCTGCGACATATGCTACCTCCCCATGTTTGAATATTCTATCCATCCTCTTGGTTGAAACTTTCCTGGGTGATCCTATCAACATACCTCTTAGAACAACCTTCTTCCCGTCATGGTCTTTGAATCCCATCTCCAAGGTTTGGTAGTGGTGGTGATTTTTCCCAAGCTAATCATCCACTGGACTCCCAACACCACATTTGTGTCAGATAGGTCAACCACATAAAATGTGTCTCTCACTGTGTAATTGCCTAACTTTATCTCCAAGTCTGGAACTCTGTCTAAACACTCCACTGTACGGCCATATGCTACTACAACATAAAACCCCTCAAACTCCTTTGTCTGAAGTGCCCGTCTTGATACTAGTGAAGCATCGATGAAGTTGTGGGTGGCCCCTCCATCTATCAGGGCGATTGCCCGTTGTCCCTGAATAATCCCTATGATCTGGAGGGTATCATACCTGGGAACACCAGAAAGGGTCGCTATGAATCCTCCCTTTGCTGGTTTCCTCCTGTTAGCCTGCTCAAGCAGTTGTGGGACTACTGGAGGATGGGCTCCTGCCGGTGTCGATGGTCTACGGGGAGGCTTCTCCTCTGCTTGTGCTGACTCCTCCTCTGAGTTAGTGGATCCATTGTCTTTCTCCTCCTCCTCACTGTCCACGTTGTCTGCAACCACCTCAATATAATGAATCTCTCCTTTGCCCATGCACCTGTGGCCTGGGACCCAAGGGTCTCTGCAGTTGAAGCAGAGCTTCTTCCTCATAAGCTCTCACCTAGTCTCATCATCCAACTTCTCCTTGCCCTTCCATTCTCTCTAAAATGGCTTCCTATCTCGATCCTTCTGGGGCACGAATGGTTTGGAAAAGGTTTTAGTCCTTAGCACTGAGTCTACCAAATCTCACGTGCGAAGGATGGCATCCTGCAAGGTGGTAGGCATGTATGCCTTCACCCATCATCTCAAAGGCTCTGTGAGTTCCTCTATGAATAGCATGATCAGCTTGGGCTATATCTGTCACTGCTACGACTACCCGCTGAAACTCTATGATGAACGCCTTTGCTGTGCCAGTTGTCTCAATTGGGTTAGATCCCTAAAGTGGATCTCGAGATCCCTCCTGTCAAACTTGTCCATGAGCCTCTCTGTGAACTCCCTATAGGAGGTGATGCGATTGTGACCCAATGTCACCAATCCATGATACCACCACTTGTGTGCCTAACCCTCCAAGTGTAAGGTCGCGAAATTGATGGCCTCTGTCTCGGTCATCTAATTGAGCTTGTAGTATGTGTCTAGCTTCTGTACCCAAGCTCTGGCAGTGCATTTGGAAGATCCGTCAAAAGAAGGGATGGTGAGTTTCCCAACTTTTTGGATGAAATCCATGTTATGCCCCTGTTGTTGTTGCGGCCCTCCTCTTTGTGGCTCTCTGGGGCGGTTCCTGAGTCTGAGTCCATAGTACTCGACTAAGGTCATGTCCTGATGGAAGTCACAGCCCAATGCGGCGTACTCCCTCCTATACTCTGTAATGTCCTCTTCATGACTGGGCAACCTCTGTGCTATCAGGGACTTTGCTTCTACCGGGGGTGCCCTATGGAAACTGGGAAACAAGGGTCTGAGAATCCTACTCGCAGAGGTGTATGTACAAGTGGGTGACTGGGGTCTACTGCCTGCTCCTAAGTTCCCCTGTGCTGCATGAAGGGCTTGTGTATCTGGAGTTCCCACTATAGCCAATCTATCAACCACCTGTGCCAAGGACTGAGACATGGTCCGCTGACTAGCTAACATATCGCTAATAATTTGCATGAAAATTGTATCTGGTTCCAAGGGGGCCTTGCCACTGCCCTCTAGTCGCTCATATCTATCTCCTAGCATCCTCTCTGCCTCGTGCTTAGCCTCATGCTCTGCCCTTCTCTCTGCTTCTTTGTGTGCCTCTTCCTCTTCCTTTGAGCTAGGAGGAAAAAGAGGAAAGTCATGCCTTCTTTCCCTATGCCTGTTGTAAGTGACATATTCATCACCTACGTGTTCACGACCCTCTGGGTCCTCTACTGCACTCATCATCTTTAGTCACAGGCTGGTAGGACTAAAGCTCTGATACCACAGTAATATTCCTAACTTGGCTAGTCTAGGAAATGTTTCTAATGTGTGTGTAGGATTAATTGTTTACAGCATATAAATGGTCATACAAATAATAAATGCAACAAAGGACTACACAATTTATATTATGATATCTCTACGGAGTACAAAAAGCCGAATGTGACTGAATAACATGAATCACTTGGCTATATCAAAAGAAAAAAGGATCTTAGCCAGAATACAATAATAAAACTAAATGATAATACATGAAATAGATGAGCATTGCGGAATCAATAGATGCGCTGGAACTATGGCAGCTCGTACGGTAACTGCTGGAAGTCTGGAAAGTTTGCCCTGGTGGCTATACCTCTCGGAATGGCCTAGAAACTGTCCCAAATGATGTGTTCTGCTCTAGTTCTCAATCCTGGTAATTGTCAGACCCCTCTGCTAGTGGGTTTGGACCCCAGATGGATCCCCCTGGGGGAATGCACCCCTCTCTCACTGGCAAAATGCACCCTAGTGATTCCATCGTTGGAATCGGCTAAGATGTGTCTCAAAATGACCGCCTTGGTCTACTGGGAAATGGGTCGGAAGGGTTTCCCTGAATATGACCTGATGCTCGCTCGGGAACCCTGAATGTATCCGCCAAAAGTGCCGCTCTTCCAATTCTAGAAAATGTGTCCCAAATTATTCCTCTGTCGAAATCTGACGAGGAAATAGGAAAAATATGTGCCTTTCCCTTCTCTCAAATGGGTTGGAGGGAAATCTCAGAACTCTCCCTGGATGGGACAAGTCAATCCCCTTAACCTCCTCAAGAGTTGCGTCCTCACCCTGGATAAGTGCATCGTTGCTACTAGACTCTGCATAACTGCTGCTGAAGAATGATGGAAGACTTGTGTGATCTTCTCGGTGACTAGGGTGTGTCTCTCAACACCGAAATCAGCCAACTGGTGTCTTCCTCCTGGAATCCATTGAATTATCTCTCCTGAGATGCGCCTCTCTCCTCAAATACAAGTCAGAATCTGCATAATAATGAATTAGGTCGTTGACCCTTCTCTTATAGCTTTCCTAAACCCTATTTCACTGCTGAAACCCTAATTCATTGTTGACTTCTATTTTTAGCTTGTCTACACTATATTTAGCTCATAATGACTTAAAAACCCCTTTTAACCATTTTTAGCTCAATGTCACTTTCTGAACATAACACTTGTGACTGGAGTGACTTGTTTACCCCTTTTCTAGCCCAGGGGTGTTTTAGATCATTAAGCCTCCTCTCTAGAGCTCTTATTTGGAGAGGGACATTACAGTTTTCCACTCTAAAACCACTCCTTCAATCCTCTAGTGACCTGCATACAAAATACCACTCTAAAGAAGCATACAAAATACTTTGCAAGCTTGTAAAGAAACTATCACAAAATTAATAGTAATACTACCACTAATTGCTCACAAGCAAAATACTTCGCTTAGGTCTCCAAGTTAAACTAGTGAATGCAAAGGAAATACAAGAAATAAAATGCACTATATCACCTCACAAGAACACCATGAAGAACATCAAGAAGAATCTCAATGCACACAATAGATTCTCAAAATCTTCCTTTATTATCCACAAAATGTTGCTACAAATACTTGTAGCAAGATTTACACATAAGAACATGAGAGAGAGGGAAAGAATGAGAAACATTTTGGCATAATAGACTTGGTCCAAGAGATGATGATGAAAAGAGGAGGAGAGGGTCTCTTTTTTAGGTGAGGAAGGGGAGAGACCCTACATGGATGTGCTCCAAGTGTCATCCATCCAATGGGGGAGGGTCTCTTCAAGGGGGGCGCACTTTTAGGGAAAGAGAGGTGTGTGAGGGTTGAGGGGTGAGTGGGGAAGGGGGAAACCACCTTTCCCATTAATAAAAAGGGTATTTAGGGTCAAAGGGGGGCATACCCAAGGTTTTGGGGGCCCTCATGGTTTATTTTTTTATTTTTCAGGAGTTTGTGAGCAAGGGGGGTGCCCCTCTTCTAAAGAGATGGTCATTTTGGGTTGTTGGCTAAGCAAAGGGGGTCTTTCTAAGTTGAAAATAATTGTCCCAACTTAGGAAATACATTTTGGATCATTTTCTCACTCTCTCTCATGACTTTAGTGACTTTTACAAAATTTGGTTATTTTAATTAAGCCAATTACATGTTGATTTTTGACCGACTTGGACTCCTCATGGACAATGGGCTAACAAAACTTGTCCAAATGAGCTGATACTTGGTCCAAGTGTGTAAGGGTTCATGAACCATTTTATTTGAGTACTCATACCCCTATACAAAATCTCCAAGGACCACTTTTTGACATTTTACATAAAAAATAATTTAAAATCCCCAATTTGCGGGAATTTTAATTATTTAAAAAATCCTATCAAAACTTAACGGAATTCCGCAAGACTCTAGGAAATGTATAGCATGGTCATTTAAAACACTCCTAGACCTTAGTTACCCCTTGGTATCGATCATTAGAATTCCTTTCACCACTTTGGAGAATTATTGTGTGAAAAACTCAAGGATAATTTAAATTGCAGTTAAGCAAGGTTAATTACCTGAGAAAAAAATACACTCGATGAAAGGACTTCCATAACGATAAAATCCTAGTTAACTAGACAAAAATTGACTCATGCTAGCATATTACAATATTATCCCACGCAGGGGAGCAGAAATTCTGATTACATAGAGAAGCGTGCCGGGGGCAAAATTTGCCCTGTTGAAAAAAAATCTTCAAAATGGTTGTACCAATAGGTACATATCTTCATGGAACATCTGGCTCCACATGGGGGCGTGTGTTCAATATTTTTTAAGGAGAGCATACGAGAACTTCAGAATCTACAAAACAAAGTGGTCACCAATATCCAACATAAATACATGTATAACATAATAATCAATGAATGAAATGCTATTGACAATAATCACATAAATGGAATTATGATACAATGAAGAATATAAGTGACATAACTATATAATCAAATAAAATAATACAAAACTGAAAGAAAAGGAGAAGGTTTAGAAATACGTTACGAAGGGTGTCCCTTTGGACACCAAGTGGTCATGTTGAAAAATTACTTCAAGGTGGAGCATGTCTAACTTTATGTCATGCAATGGACTGATATGAGTTGCTAGAAGACTGATACACTTTATCATGTTTTCTGGTGTTCTCATGTGAATCCCTGTTTCTAGTTCTCGGCCACTTGGGATAGTCCTTAAAATAATTCTGATGAAGATGCCTAGGTGCCAAATGAAAAGTTTTTGAACTCAGTTTTTCTTTGAAAGGCTTGGGATTCCTTTTCGTATGGATGACATATTTCACATTATCATCACCACCCTTATTATCATCCTTATGATCTTCTACCAGATTTGCATCACCTATTCTTCCTTTGATTTTCCCAATTTCTAAAACATAAGGAGGATGTGGACCAATAATTCCATCTGATTCTTTCTAACATCTAACTGATTCTTCTGATAATTGGTGAGTTGATGAAAAATTTCCAACTGAAAAATCCAACTCTGTTTCTAATTCTGAAGGAGTTATAACATTATTTATTTTATCTGAATCTTCTTCAAGAAAAATCCCATCAAAAGAATCCATGGTGTCCCAAACATTTGGGAGTTCATCTTTATGTTTCATCTTGGTAAATTCTAGAGAATTGGACTCTATCTCATAACATCCCATCTCTACTTCACGATACACAAGCTCATCTGTGGGATTCCTAGGATCTTCAACATGGTACTTCCTTTCTAACTCCCTGTTTAATCTAAACATGGAACCATTTGGAGTAGGAATGGTGGCATAAGTTAAATCCATCTATAAATTACCACCCAAGTTTGCAGTTGTTTTTCATGATAACAACATACCCCAAGCATCAAGTACATCAATCACAACTATGTCCATTTCTATCATGATGTTTGGGAATGCAGCTAAGTGTATTTGCAAGCCCTTAATCAATCCATGCACCTTAATTGTTTTGCTATCCATGGCACAAATGTTATGGTAAGGTCTAGATATCCTTAAGTTTAATTGCTCCATTACTTTCTTAGTCATAACATTTGGGCTAGCTCCTGAGTCAAGCATGCAATTGTGAAGAATGAAATCATTCATGAGCAAAGAAAGGTAAAAAGTTCTATTCTTTTCATTTCCCCTATCCATATTCTGCAAAATAACAGGTGCATCCTAGTAGGCTACTGCTGGTGGAATGTCAACATTGTTCTGAGAAGGATTTTCTATAGCTTTGAGTAATTTCTCCCTCTGAGATGGAATCTTCATTATTTCTGACACAGGCACCAACATCTTTAAATCTGAATTTGTGTGAACCATTGTTTTAGGAGGGGGAGGAGGTATTCTAGAAACACTTCCTTGAGGCTTATCCCGATTACTATTTCCATTCCTTTGATAAGTAATGCCTCTATATCTAGCCATTTCTCGTTGATTTTTCAATAGGCTAGTCTTAAGCATGAAGTTCATTCCATTTTAGCATTTTACTTAAACCATAAC
>JZKD02S0974476.1:76376-105237 GCA_000966675.3 Picea glauca | reverse complement strand
TCAGAGAAGACTCTTGCTCCATGAGGTAATTGGTCCAAGGTATCATGGTATGTGTCATGTTTGATCATTATAACCTTCTTATATATGCATCAGGTTCCTTACATTTCTGATAATTTCTTGGATCTTACACTAATCCACTTGACCATTGTTGGGGTGATTAACAGGGTAACCTAGAAAGCTTGTATTCATGGGTTTTCGTTAGCCACTAGGGGGGATTTGTAGAGTCATCGTCCGCTCCCACCATTCTATCATTTTACATCTTATCTCCCACACATCCATCCCATTCCCCTAGTCCGACCATTAGGATGACCTTTTGAGGGTTACACTTTGTCCTATGGGAAGAAGGGGCTAAAGGCCTAGGGGGTAAAAGCAGCTGGTAAAAGATAAAATCCATAGGAAATAAAACCTAGAGATGCTTCACCCAGGGATCCCCGAGAAGGCAATAAAAGGCCTCTTGATAAGAAACTAAAGGGACCCTAAGAAAAATAATAAAACAAGACCTAATCATGAGGATGGGAGGTCTCATCACAAGCCGGCCCATTATGTTCATAGGTATCCAACAGTATGACATTGCCATTATCTGGTCACCATGCCAGGGCAATGACCTTTGGTTACATGGCCAAGGGAAAGGGGTTCTCATCACGAGCCAACCTTATCATTTCTGCGAAGATACCAGTGGGTAACACTGTCATCTCTGGTCACCATGCCAAGGCAGTGTCCTCTGGTTAGACCTTGAAGTAAAAAAGAAAGAAAAGCAATAAATGAAAAATAAAGGAAATAAAGGGGCTTGGAAAAAGTGCATCCATGACGGGTACAACTCGCCTCCTACAAAGGCACCCACGGACAACACCTGCCCCTGGTCTTACTATGACCAGACATCCCTAGACCATATCACCTCATGAACATGGCTTGAATGATCCTCTGAGGAAACTTTCCTTTTCTTGTAGATATTAGCCCAATAGGTTATTCTGTTTGTTTCTTCAACTTTGCATAGTAGATATGTGTAATGTCTTTGAGCTCTTAGAGGATATGCTAGGGGTTTTATGCATGTATTTGATAAATTTAATGATGAAATATGATTGACATTTCTACGATCCCGAGGATTGATGAGCCCATGGAGGGTGTAGTTTTTGATGTGCAGGACCATGCCTGACGGACAGGTACTAGTGGACCGGTACACATGGGGATATGATTAGCTCAGACCTCCATGGGGCTGAAGAGCCCATTAGATGGTTGTTGGGATGGCAGAGACAGGATAATGTTGTGATGAGCCATTGCACGAGAAGGAAGAAGGACGGTCCACCCAGGACACTTTGGCAGAGCCTGACCTAAGGGGGATCACCCACTGCAGATGGAACGTGTGTCTTTGATGGACAGGACGTCACCTGAGGGAGCTGGGCGTTGTCTTGAGCGTGTGGCAGTGTGCTGAGGTCATTTGGCATGTGTGGCAGCTTGAAGGAGCCCTAGAAGGGCCAAAGTTTGGTTTTCTGGATGTTGTGCTTGCCCAAAAAGGGCCAACGTCTCCCTCAGAAGGGCTTGACGTCCCCCTTTTAGCTCATTTTATGAGATCTTTTTAGCATTTAATGTAAAAACAATGTAAATTTTAAAGGTCAGCCTTGTCGGCTGTTTTAATGACCTATTTTTAAAATTAAAGGTCATAGATTGATATAAATAGAGGACGTTGGACCTCATTTTAAACATAACACAACTCACTTCTTGTGAGAGACACACTTTTAGTCTTTGTATTGGTATTTTGGCTCTTGGAAGTGAGGCACAACTCTTGATTGGAGGATTTTCTTGGCATATTATGGTGTTTCTCTCATTGGAAGGTTTACAACTAGGGTTTGATGAACATTCTTCATGATTTGTAAGTGTATTTTTCATGCAAAACTTCTTGAATGAATGGTTGTAGGTTAAATCTCTTACATTTGTTATTGTATTGCAATTATATTGCTTAATCTTGAAACCCTAGGTATAAAGCACACAAGTAGGTCCTTGCTATATGTCCCCATGCATGAAAAACCTACTTTAGCCATTGATTAAGGAAGATATAGCCGAGCCGTTGCTACACTAATCATCCTTTTTCCGAGTTAGCATTTAAACATAAGTTGAAGAAAGAAGACGTCCTAGGCCTAGTTGATTCTACACCTAGGGTTTTGAATTTTTAGGGTTTGAAGGGCCTTGCTCTTGCAACACCTTTCTCCCTTAGATTTGTGTTTTAAAGCTAGTCATTTTTCCAAGAATATTTAAAGAAAGAGGAAGGAGAATGAGGCCTTGCTTAAGCAACATCGGAATGAGCCTCCTTGCCTTAGGGTTTTGATTCTAGGGCCCTGCCCTTGCAGCACCATAGAACCTAACTCTCTAGTATTTAGATTTTGATCCTCCCGAGACCTTGCCCTTAATTTTGACTCCATAATACCCTAAGGCACTGATCTTTCTCTCCAACGTTGATCTTGTTATGCCAAAACAATCTTTCAAAACTCTCAAATTTGAAACCCTAACTAACCCTAACATCTACTAACCTAGAAATTGATGATGATGTCATGCCTTATTTGAGCTTTTGGTTGATAGAAAATACTGTGGCTTGGTCATCCCGTGATAGACATTGATGTATTGATAGTTTTCATTGGCTAAATAACAAAACGTTGACCTTATCATCTATCATACTAACCCTAGAAAAAGCTGACGTCATCTCTAGCATAGTGATGCATCAACTCTGTTATACATGAGCATTTAATGATATCTAATGCATTGAGTTAATTCAAGGATTGATCTTTTTTCATTGGATGTTATATCATTCCAGTGTTTATTGACAAGTAATATTATAAGCCATTGTCATTATTGCAATCATTGACTTCGTCAATAATCACTTATGTATATGCTCATATATATTAAACTCTAATAGTCATTAATTTATGAAGTACTAACCACTATTTGCATGTATCAGTTTCATTGTTTCCTTGTCTCGCAAGCAGGTGCCTCTTCTGTGGTTTTTCTTCATTTGACTATCCTCTTGGTGGTAATCCGTGAAGGGAAAACTAACCTTAATCCTTGGACCCCTTTCCTTTCAAAACCCCAGATTGCCAGGGACGTCTCCCTTGGGCTTAGCCACCCTAAATAGAAAGAGCCCCCCATCGAGGTGACAGTGGGTGGGGAAGCTCTTGTTACGTCAGTTTGACCTCTTACCCTTCAGCTAATTAACCTAAAATACAAACTGAGCGATAACAGATCCAAACCTATATTATCATATTGTTGGTAACGAGTGCTTAATCTTGGTCCTATATGTGGATGACTTATTCCTCACCGGTTCAGAAAAACTTATTGTTGAATGCAAGCAAGCATTGACTACTAAATTCGAGATGAAGGATCTGGGAATGATGCAGTACTGCTTGGGACTAGAAGTATGGTAGAGGATTGATGAGATTTTCCTTAGTCAAGGAAAATATACAGTGGAGATATTGAAGAAGTTTGGTATGACAGAGTGAAAATCCATGCCTACACCGATGGTGATGGATTTGAAGAAAATGAATGATGCTTCTACTGATTCAAGCGAGATTGATCCACATTTGTACCTACAGCTAATTGGATCATTGATATATTTGGTTAACACCAAACCTGATATATGCTATGCAATGGATGTACTTAGTTAGTTCATGAGTTAGCCGAGACAGACTCACTAGATAGCAACGAAGAATGTATTGAGATATCTACGAGGCACAGTTGGATATGTCTTGAGATATGCCTCCAGTGTAGACTTGAGTTTGCATGGATATGCCGATGCAAATTGGGCAAGGAGCACAGTGGACCGGAAGAGCACATCTGGTTGTTGTTTTACCTCGGGGTATGCCATGGTTTCCTGGTGCAGCAGGAAACAGAGATCTGTGGCCTTGAGTACCGCAGAAGCAGAGTATATAGCATTGAGTGTGGCATTCCGCAAAGTAGTGTGGCTTTGCAAGCTCCTAAAATATTTATTTGATCATGAGATGGATCCTACCATTGTTCATTGTGATAACAAGAGTTGTGTAAAGCTCTTTGAGAACCCTGTGTTTCACGATAGATCGAAACACATTGAGATAAAATATCATTATATCAGAGACATGGTGCAGAGGAAAGCAGTACACATGAAATACCTTCCTACACATGAGCAGATTGCAGATATCTTCACCAAACCGTTTGCCAAGATAAAGTTTGATTACTTTCGTGAGAGACTTGGCCTGGTGGAAAATGCCTCCCTAGCTGAGAGGGAGTGTTGATGATTACAGTTGCGTGAGACATCCTCTAGGACATAGACTGAGTGAGTCGACATGTGAGAGAGCTCATGAGTTGGGTGTGCCCATGAGATGGGTGTGTCGTTCCTCTCTGAGACTGAGATGGAACGTTGTGTGCCCCTATGTGGGGAGGATGCCCATGAGATGGGTGTGTCGTTTGAGATGAAACAATGTATACCCCTGTGAGGGGTGAAGGTGCCCATGCGATGAGTGTATCGTTCTCCTCTGTGTAGAGATTTGAGACGATGTGGTACTCTAGATGATTCTCCTATGAGACTCAATGAGATAGATATTTGTTGAGTAGGACGTCCCTATGGCTAAGCACAGGTGGACGTGACCCTAGTGGTTGAGCACTAGTGAGTGTGTGTCCAGATGATTCTCCTATGAGACTCAGTAAGATAGATATCTGTTGAGTAGGATATCCCTATGGTTGAGCACAGGTGGACGTGCCCCTAGTGGTTGAGCACTAGCGGGTGTGTGAGATCCCTTGCTATATTGTCTAAGACTTAGATTTACCTGTAACCCTAATTGAGATGTAAAGCGTACAGGTCGGCCCCACTATAAAGTGAAAGATAATTAATGTAAAATATAATTAATATTGTAATTATTAATTATATTCTAAGTTATTGAGGTCGGCACTATTGTGCCAATAGACACCACTTTTGATGTGTCCAGTCTAGTATAAATAAAGGTGATTTCCCCATTGAGGAAACACAACACACATGTGATTTTGGAAATTTCAGCAAGTACATATTCTAGGGCCGAAGTACACACCTCTCTTGGGCGCTAGCTTTCTTGGTTTTGGAGAGCACCCTTTTGTGTGCTAGGTCTATGGTGTGGGAGGTATTTCTCTTGAGAATATAGCAAAGGATTACTGGGTTTTCTTCCCTTGTTGAGAAGGGTTTCCCAGGATATTTCTTGTGTTCTTGTGCATGGTATTTCTTCTTGTGATCTTGGTTATTGCAGCAATTGTTAATTGTGTAGTTGCATTTGTCTATGGTTCAAGTAAATGCTAAAATTGAAATAAACCTCATGCTTGAGCCTAGAATAGTGAAAATTCAACACACTAGAGGGTTGGACAAGTGATCTTTATAGTGGAAACTCACTCTTTCAACCATCCAAAGTTTCCATTATTTGTCTAATATTCTTTCCTCTCTTTCTCTCATTTACAAGCATTGTTATGATCTAAAATAGACACTGAAAGTTTCACTTTCATATTCAGAATTTTACATTTAAATTGGTGTTTCATTGAGCTAATCAAAGTTAACAAGATTCTTGGTTTTGTAGCATTTTCTAGAAAATACACTTTGCTGATTTTTATGCAGATTTTCAACAACAAGGAAGAGGTGCTACTTGTTTTGAGCCCCCAAGGCCCTCAAAAGGAATTCCAAAGTTGGGATATCAAACCCCCCTTCATCTTCTTCTTCTAAATAATTGTAAGCAACCCGCGAGAGTCTCTTGGGTTTGCCTTCTCTCAAATTAATACAAAAATCTGATATTGTAATAAGTTAGAGAACATTGCCCACACCTTGCAAAGAGATTGTCCTAAGCCATTCTTGCAAAATCATGAAGGCTAGAATTAGATCTATTTTCTTGCATTTCCTTTTACACCCACCTTAGCCAAAATGGTAGGCTAGTCCTCCACTTGTGCCATTGTTGTGGGGTTTCTCATTTATTTCCAAATATTTTAATTCTCCTTCATTATACCCAACTTGGCCAAAACAGTAGGCTAGTCCTCCACATGTGCCATTGTTGAGGTTGCTTTTGCTTTCAAGTAATTCTAATTCTTTCAATTATACCAACCTTGGCCAAAACGGTAGACTAGTCCCCCACTTGTGCCATTGTTGTGGGGTTGCAATTTAATTTTCTATGCAAACTTTAAAGCATTTCAAATTATTTATTTTTGCCCTACCTTGCAAAGAGATTGGCCTAAGCCATCCTTGCAATAATGGAGGCTTGTATACTTTTAAAATTATTGCAAAAGTAATCATATTTGTGCTCCATCATTGCCCCGTATTCTCTCCCCTTGCCACTTTTTGGATCCTGGGTGACAAGAAAGGGAAAAGGTTGGGAGTTTAGTAATTAGACATCCAATCGTTATTGTTTTCACCACCAAAAATGAGGCTTGTGGAAGATACTTGGGGTGCTAGATCAGGGATGATCTCATGGCACTAGGTGTCCCCCTTGTTGAGTGCCCAAGTTATTTGGATTTGACCTGTGGATCTAGGGAAGGGCCTTGTTTTCCCTTCTTATTGAGCACCCAACACTTCCTTTTGGTTGAGAGGATAACGGTTTGGGGTAGTCACGTAGTCTAGGATTGTATCTATCACATATAGTTACCTTAATCAAAGAGAGACCTAAAATTTATTAAAATCAACCTACACACTACATTCACAACATTTGCAATCTCACTTTCAAAGCAATTTACTTTTGAAATACTTTTACTTTCAAAGCATTTTCACTCTCAAAGCAACTTTACTTTTCAAGTCCTTTTTCTAGCTATCACTCTCATTGTGAGTATTTCATGTATTGATGCTTCATTGCTTATTGAGTTGGAATATTTTCTATTCTTTTGGATATAGTTGTATAATCATTTAGTTGTTCATTTCATAGTACATATATATCCCGTGTTGTATTTCAATTTCTAGATAACATTCATAATTGATTTAAAGTGTGAAGTAATTTCTTTTATTTATTGTTGATATCCCATAGCATTGTTTATTCCTTGTATAATAGGACTTAATTCTTTTGTTGTAAATTTAATTGACTCATTGCCCAACCTTTAGGCACTAGTCTCTCAAGGGTTGATTTTCATTAAAGGTGTGCATTGAATTTGTTGCCTCTCATATAGGCTAGCTCCCCTTTACCTTTAACAAACTAAAATTAACTCCTAGAATAGATTTAATAATTCACATAGTAACTAGGGTCTACCCCCCTTGGCTTCCCTAGAAGTAAGCCTAGACGAAAGAAGTTCAAGTCGAGGTGACAATGGGCTTGACTAGTGTGTATAAGGATGGCAACAGAATCCATTGAAGGATTTCTGGCCTTCTCACTCTGTTCTAAAGTTGGAGCTTCGTGCTCCCTTATATTACAAGGAAGATCTCTGGAACGACAAAATGAAGCTTCTTCATGGAGAGGCACATCTCTATTGACCTCTACATAGATTCAATATGCTTTGGAGGTCTCACTGTATCCCACAAAAGTGTCTTTCTTACCAGAGGACTCTAATTTAGTCCTCTATCAAATATTCTCAAGTGATCAACCAAAGGCTTCTTTACCCGTGAAGATTTCTTCTGGAGTTACCTCTTCCAAGGCTATATAAAGATATGTGTCCTTTATATAGACAACAATACTTGCAACTTCGGCCCAATGGAAGATCATGATCATAGCTCTGGTTGCCTCACAAAATGTCCAGTTCTTTCTTTCTGGAACCCCATTCAGCTTGGGATTGTAAAGCACACTGTCAGCTCCCTCTTAATCCCTGAAGGTTGGCAAAGATCAACTTACTTGTGGGAGTCAACTTATTTTCCATTATCGAATATGTCTACCTGTCTTGATTCTTAAATTACTGAAGGATTTATTATGATCTTATTCATTCTAATCTCAGTGGTAAACGTCTGTGTTACATCATTGTTGTTAACCATGCACATTAAGATCAGAACCAGAAATCATTAAGTTATCCTCTTGAAGTTATTGGGTTCAGGTTACTGTTTAAGAACACAATCTAAATAAAAAACTCCAAATGGGAAATGCTAGACATTAACACAGTTTATGTTAACAGTTTCCAGAGATTGTGTGGAGTCACCATGCTATCATTTAAATTTCTTTTATTGATGTCAAAGGAAAAAATAAAATGTTTTCATATGATCACATTTCAAGAGATAGCAAGTGAAAGCATGACATACTTAGATCAAGCATGAAAAATAGTTTCCCAATGAGTGTGGATAAGTTCATTATCCATGTCATATGGTCAAGTTCAATTTCTAATATCTACCAAGCCATTGATGCTTAGAAGATCCAGATCAATGTGATTTATAATTTGACACCAAATATTATGAAAGTAGATCAAGGATTACTTCTTAACAGTGTTAGTGAATATAAACTCAGAATTTGTTACCCACGGATTTAAGCCAAACCTTAAGACAGAAATCAAACCTCCTGTAATTCAAATGTTAAATGGATTTAGATTTCTTTCTAAAGCTGGTTTTAGAAAGAAGACTTAAGCACAAGTTACTGGAAACATTTTGTTGTTCATAAAGGTAATATCTATAGAGGCATCATAATCTAGTTTGCCCAAGAAACTATTTCTTAAAGATTAGTAAGACAAGATTCTACACAAATTGTTCTTACTCAGAAATTGCATTGACTAACAAGTTATGAATTAGCTCAAGATATCTAGCATGGACAAAGCTATTCACCATTTAGATCTATCAAAGCATGATAAACAACTTATTGCTGATCTGAATAAACAAACCCTTAGGTGTGGATCTACGCAGGCTCAAAAGTCTGTCATAGTTGAGCTCTTTTAACGCCCTAATCTTTGATACCATGTTGTAATTTAAGGGAAAACTAGAACAACAATATTCTTTTTCAATTTATTCACTACTAGCCCAACACTTAATGGCTCAGTTACTTTCCTTACAAGAACCATGCTTAGTTAAGATGGCGCTTAAAATAAGACATCAGTACAAGTTTGACTGAAGGGACACCTGGCTTTGAGGGACTGTACACGCCTCTGTGAGGTGAAGTTTCCTGAGTAT
Source organism: Picea glauca (assembly GCA_000966675.3). NCBI lineage: Eukaryota > Viridiplantae > Streptophyta > Pinopsida > Pinales > Pinaceae > Picea > Picea glauca. The sequence continues at coordinate 96,209 of JZKD02S0974476.1, read as the reverse complement.
ATAGACTCAATTTTTGTATTTTGTAAGTATCGATGGTTGAGCAGAGCTCCCGATTGTAAATCTTTAATGAAGCACTGATACTCTGGTCATGTATGGGCTTTTGAGACTTCTTGCCTGATGAATGCCAGTTTCTTTTACATATTTGTTACACTGTGTTAGAACTGCTCGGAATTGGAGGATCCAGTCGAGCTATAGCTGTTATAGGATGATGTTGGATAGGATCACTGTAGCAGTTATGATGTTTCTAGTCAGTTCTAGTGATTTTCTTGACGTTGAGTGACTTGGAATTGGAGGATCCAGTCAACTACCCTTCAGTTTCTTGAGGCCCTGAACCAAGCGGATCTTGCATTCAGAGTCTTTCTTCTGCAAAATGTTGTAAGCCTGTTGCCCAAAGCCGTTTGTTCACCCTTCTTACCAAGTCTTCCACCTATTCACCTTTTAATCAACCCACTGGCTGAAGTTAGATCAAGACCTCCTTTGTTACTTATGTACCAGACCCAGTCCCTAAGTTAGAGTGATATATCCTCGAGTCTTTATCTCCGTTTGATCACCCCTTTATAAACAAATCGTGACATTAAATTGATGGGTGTCGGGCTTTGCTCCTGCAAGCAATCCAGGAGTGACTTTTGATGCTAACAACTAGTAATAAAAACAATTATGAGCATTAGCATAAATAGATCTGATAATTAGCAAAGTAAACTGAACATTACCTTGATCAAACAAAGAACAGATTTACCTTAGGAGTTAGATGTTGTCCTCATTATGTATGCTCAGTAAAGGCTATAATGGTCATGGATCAAACCCTCAAGGGTTTGATCTCATCATGATCTAGGTGGACAGTGTGCCAAGAAGAAATCCAACAACAATCAGCAAGCTAAGGCTGATATAGAAACCCCAAAGAACTCAAATCTGATATGAAACCCCAAATGCCAAAAATGATATGAAACCCCAAATACTAAAAACTGATATGCTGAAATGAAGCCTCAAAAAGACCAATCAAAATCTGCCAAAACTTATAGGGCTGATATATCAAGTAGGTAGCCTAAGATTGAGACTTAAGGTTGTCCTATCAGACCCTAAAAGACAGTGATGACAGCAACACAAAGAGAACACCAACGGTAGCCAAAGAAAGAGATAGCAACCAAGGAGAGAGAGGTATGGTCGGCTTAGAAGAAGAGCCAAAGTTACATAGGAGACAGCGACAGCCTTAGGGTAACTAGCGGCAGCTTGAAGAGGGTCAAGGAGGAGGCTGTGGCACTTTAACCAGCGAGAGGGAGGTCCGCATCACCTTAACCCAGCAAAAACACCAGCAATAAACCTCCCAGCTGGAAAGAGGGAGAAGCCTAAGGAGGACACACCTTATATCAACAATAGAGGATCAAGACACCAGAGGGCTGAGCCTTCAAGTTGGCCACACCAAAAACAACAAGGGAAAGAGATGCTTTCAAGGAGGCCACACCCAAACAAAGAGACCAAACTGAGGTAGCCACAACAAAATCAGACCAAGGGAAGTGAGGGTGTGTAAAAATGTAATGTGAGAGAGGGGGGTGAGGTTCCTTTTATAGTATAGGAAGGGGTTAGGGTTAGGTTTAATTTAAAACCTAATAAATAAAATAAAAATAATACAAGATAATTAATAATTAATTAATATTTTTAATTAATAAAAATATTAATTAAATGTCAATTAAGTCAAAGTGACTAAAGAAGACCATCACCACATTAATCAAGAAGGGGAACGAGGCTCAAGCAAGAGAAGGAAACAAGACAAAGCAAAGGGGTCTTCTTCAATGGCAAATTGTCCACATAAGTCTCATGATAACTTATAAGCTTTTATCATCCTTGCGTAAGAGGAAACATCAATGATGTGGTCATGTCCATCTTCGTAGTTGCTCCTAGGTCTCATGGACCATCCCGGGAGAGAAGAAGAAGATCACACATCATCATACCTTGGTACTCAACCAAGAACCACCTGGTCCTAGACCAGGTTACCCCATAACACATCTGGGGGCCCTAGAATGTAATGTCCCCATTTTGGGACATTATAACTTTACAGAGTGTTGTGCCTACTATAGTAGCCAAATAGGGGTGACAGAGAGTTCAGGAGATATTGAGGGGTTTATTTGGGCCTGACTTGTATCGTTCATCATCAAGATCCATTCCGCACAGGTGGGATTTGGTTTCGTTGCATTCTGACGATTTTCGTAATTTTGAGTTATTATGGGCCATATCTTAATTAAATTCACTAAAAAGGTCATAATGGGCATATTACTTGGAGAAACCTCTTAGTGTAATAGCTCATCAGAATCGATAGGAAGAGAATTACAGGATAAGATGATGAGAAGTGACTTTCAGTAGCCGGAGAAGCCATCAGGATGGATAAATCACATTTTATAGGCAAAATGGTTAATTAATTAATTAATTAAGTGATATAATCAAGGAATAATAAAATAAAGTAAAATTCACTTGGAGGGTTCCGAGAAGCTATAAAGGAAGGGTAAAGCAACCTAATTCATTATGCATTGTTATGATTTGATGTTGAGAGTTCCCAGAGGAGGAAGAGAGCCGACCTTACTGTTTTGTGGATTTCTCGACGAAACCACCACCATTGATCAGTTTCGATGTTGAGAGACACACCCTAGCCCATCGAAGATACCATCTAGGTATTTCATCGTACTTTTCAGAAGTATCCATTGCAGAGTGCGTAGCTTGGCCAGTGAGGGTGCAAGTCAGTTTGAGGGTTTGGAGAGTTGCACGAGATTCGTGTCCAGATTGCAGTTTCCTTCCAACCCATTTGAGATCCAGCCAGGGCACTTCTATTGAGCCATCTATCGTCAGATTCTAACGATGGAATCTTGCATATCGCCTCATCCAACCATTTAGGGCGTAGCACTTTTGGATAGACATTTGGGGTTGCATGCAGAGTATCAGAGAAGATCCGGGCAAAACCTTCCGACCTAGTTCCGCATTTGGCAAGATGATCGTTTTGAGCCATATAACATCAGATTCCATTGGTGGAATCCTTTGGGGTGCATCCAGTGTCCCAGGAGGTGTGCAAACCCCCCAGGGGTGAAAATCCAGTGCCTCGGGGATCAGATCCGAGATCCGACAGTCATCCATTTCAATCTAGAGACTAGAGCGATTCTATTGGAGCAGTTTCTAGCGCATTTCGATGGTCGATTCTCCTGGATGAGTTTTCCAACTGGTAGTGGTTACCGTACTTCTCCAGAATCACATATTTTTTCCGATCTATCCGTGCATGCATCAGATCTGCTATCATCTTTTGATCACGGGTATTTTGATGTTATCTGTTTGTATTCCAGTGACGATCCATGAGATCTAGCTAACGATTATATTCTATATTTCCAGTATGTTATTGTATTTCCATGCTTGAGTCTCATAATACATGTTATTAGGTAGTTGATGTTCTTTGCTTCCGCATGCATCCTTTATATACTGATTAAACCATAAATATGCAACATGCACATGCAATAACCAACATGCACATGCAATAACCAACATGCACTTGCAATAACCATAAATATATCAAACACACAACTGAAACGCATCCAGAAACCCCCAATGTATCAGATCTGTGAGATAGAACATTAGATCAATAGCAAATATCTTGATCAGCGGGATCAGGGATATTACAGTGGTATCAGAGCTTTAGTCCTACCAGCCTGTGACTAAAGTCGATGAGTTCAGCGAGTGACCCAAAAGGCAAAGAGGATGCGGAGAGACATATATGAGAGGCCAGAGGGAACTGGTAAGGCCCCCATGGAACTAGAGGCAGCCTTCATGCAGGTTATCAGTGATATGTTAGCTAGTCAGTGGACTATGTCTCAGTCCTTGACTCAGGTGGTTGAGAGATTGGCTATGGTGGACATTCCGGTCACACAAGCCCCACATGTAGCACAAGGGAACTCGGGGGCAGGTAGTAGACCCTAGACACCTACTCGCACATACACATCTTCGAGTAGGATTCCCAGACCATGGTTCCCTAGTTTTCAGAGGGCACCACCAGCAGCAACATAGCAGCCGTTAGCACAGAGGTTGCCCACTCAAGCGGAAGACATTGCAGAGTACAAGAGGGAGTATGCAGCGTTGAGACGAGACTTCCATCATGACATGACACTAGTTGAGTACTGTGGACTTAGGAGCATGAACCGTCCCAGAGAACCTCAGAGAGGAGGACAACAACAATAACAGGGGCATAACATAGATTTCATCCGAAAAGTTGGTAAACTCACCATACCTTCTTTTGACGAATCATCCAAATGCATTGACAGAGCTGGGGTACAAAAGCTAAACATGTACTACAAGCTCAACAAAATGACCGAGACAACGGCTAATGACTCTTGCGCATTTGAGGGATAGTTGGATCGACAGGATGATAGCACATGTCCTTCATCTTCCTCGTCAGGCATTGTTGAGGATTCAATACTTCAGCATAGTGGTGACACTTGTGAGGCTTCATATGTGTTGGCACTTAGACATGATGAGATTAGGAGGTTGGATGACCTACCTATGGGTGTAGACATGGCTTCCAAGAAGTCATGTATGGAGGATGATAAGTTTCCTATAAGGAGTGAGCCACATTTTTCATCTTCTCAATCACCTATGCTATCCACAACACATGAGGATATTAGTAGCATTCCTGATATGGCAGAGGAGCCTTGTGTGGGGTTTGTACACAAGGAACATATGGATTTGAAAACCTAGGAGGAGAGGTATGGCTTGGAGATAGTTGACCTTACACATACCTATCAGTATGAGGAGAGTGAGTCACCACTCTTGGAGATTCCATTGATGGACCAGGTTTTGGAGACCGACAGCTTGTTGGGACACTTACTCCCAGGATCGATCTATAGTGATGAGGATGCACTCCTTATTGGTTGAGATGACCATAGCACATGTTCGGAAACATCTGTATGGGATCCAGGCGCAGATGATATTAGTAGGGTGAGTGCACAGGAGGATACAACTGCCCATACAGGATATGGTGTGATTCAGATAGGGGTTGCAGTTGGTGATGGCGTGTAGTGGCATACAGGCGGACTCAATAGCATAGGGGATACTGGGCAATTCAATGCCTTATATTTTGAGGAGTGTGTTGTTGGGGATTCCATTGTTGACACTAGAAGTGAGAGGCATGAGGTAGCACCTCAGCAGGATTGTGACCAGGAGTCACGACACTTGGCAGGACARTTGAGAGTCAGTRAGGACATGATCATGGCAGCCACTAGATGCATTGATGATACACATGCATTGGTGGCAGATTATTGTTGGAGGGCCTCGATGGCACAGGATAGTTCAGATGGGGGACTTGTCATTGATGACTTCCATACACTTAGGGAGAGAGTGATTGTGATGAGGGTCGACTACCAACAGTTTTTGAGGGATAGGGATTACCTATTGGAGGTTGGTGAGATGTATCATAGGGCACTGAGGGAGCAGGAGGTTGAGGTGGACTGACTCACACATGACTTGGTGAGCACACAGAGATTCTTGGAAGGCACACAGACAACCCTTCAGGAAACAGAGTCCATATCAGAAGATCTCCTTGAGGAAATTAGACAGAGATCCACTACATCTATTTCACCAGAGAGTCAAATATATCCCTTAGCCACATTGCGAGAGGATGTTGGTGGTTTAGCAGTGGAGCACCAGTTGAGGGAGGAGCATGAGGAGTACCCGAGATCACTGATGAGTATGGAGAGATATGATCTAGAGATACATGAGGATGTCCATAGTTCACAGGGACCACCCTTCACAAGGGATGTTGAGACAGTTGAGCACACACGTACACATGGGGATTCCAGAGCCAGGGGCAGTTATGAGGACACTTCCATTTGTGTTCTAGGATTGGTTGATCTTCATGTAGAGGATGACCCCGTAGTACACCCAGGATCCAGGATGTTGCAGGTGTATACAGGAGATCACATGAGTATAAAGGGGCACACAATGATGAGTGGTAGTTCACAGAGACATATAGAGTTGTACAGTGGGATTCAGGGGGACGCACTAGATTGCAAGGAGGAGATGTACTTAGTAGAGCATGGAGATTCCTCTCCCTTGCAACAATATATAGATCTAGGAGATCACCTTCACCGTAGCAGCAATTGCGTGAGTGATTATGGATGGAGAATGATTGAACCTCAAATGGTGGAGGTACCTACCATTGTACTCAATGGTTGGTGTTCAGTGATGAGTACAGGCGATTATTTACCATGGGTGCTGATAGATGAGATTTTGGTTAAGTCCTTTGGATTGACCAAAGCATATGATACTTTCCAGTCCTACAGTTGGTTGCAGATATTTATGATAGCCTTTCCCGATAATTTCATCATTGACAACAACACAGGGGGAGCTAGACAGTGGCAAGGGACATGGAGATTTGGTAGGCCGAGACCACTTGAAAGGAGTGTCTTGATTGCATTCATCAGGATAGAAGTGGATCATCAGGGGCAGACAGTTGAGGCCATGGGACAAAGGATATCTCAGAGGTTGCTACATATTCAGACTCTCATTGGGATGAGGGTGGAGTGTGTTATCCCCGTTTTCTAGGGATAACTAGGAGATCATGTCTCGAGGCCCACAGGTCCTAGACATGGAGTATCGAGAGCAGGATTGACCTGAGCATGGCCCTGGAGGGCCCATCCTTCCTTTTCTTCACCAGATTTGTCTTCTCAGTAGCAGTAGAATCCATCACCATCGGCTTGGACTTGCATCAGAGAAGATTATTGCTCCATGAGGTAATTGGTCCAAGTATCATGGTATGTGTCATGTTTGATCGTTATAACTTTCAGATATATGCATCAGGTTCCTTACATTTCTGACAACTGCTTGGATCTTACACTAACCCACTTGACCATTGTTGGAGGGATTAACAGGGTGCCCTAGCAAGCTTGTATCCATGGGTTTTGGTTAGCCACCAGGGGGGATTTGAAGAGCCATCGTCCGCTCCAACCATATTATCATTTTATATCTCATCTCCCATACATCCATCCCATTCCCCTAGTCCGGGCATCAGGATGACCTATTTGATGGGTTACACTTTTTCCTGTGGGACGAAGGGGCTAAAGGCCCAGGACGTAAAAGCAGCGGGAAAAAGGTAAAAGCCATATGAAATAAAACCTAGAGATGCCTCGCCCAGGGATCCCCGAGAAGGCAATAAAAAGCCTCTCGATAAGAAACAAAAGGGACCTGAAGAAAATAATAAAAAAAAACCTAACCAAGAGGATGGGAGGTCTCATCACGAGTCGGCCCATTATGTTCATAGTTATCTAGCAGTATGACATTTCCATTATCTGGTTACCATGCCAGGGCAATGACCCTTGGTTGCATGGCCAAGGGAAAGGGGGTCTCATCACGAGCCAACCTTATAATTTCTGTGAAAATACTAGTGGGTAACACTATCAGCTCTAGTCACCATGCCAAGGTGGTGTCCTCTGGTCAGACCTTCAAGTAAAAAAGAAAGAAAAAGTAATAAATGAAGAAAGAATAAAGGCAATAAAGGGGCTTGAAAAAAAAAAAACTGCATCCATGACGGGTACAACTCGCCTCCTACAAAGGCACCCACAGACAATACTTACCCCTGGTCTTCACTATGACTGGACATCCTTAGACCATATCACTTCATGTTACATGGCTTGAATAATGTTCTTTGGAAACTTTCTTCTTCTTATGGATACTGGCCCAATAGGTTATTCTGTCCCTTTCTTCAACTTTGTATAGTAGATCAGTGTAATCTCTTTGAGCTATTAGAGGATATGCTAGGGGTTTTATGCATGTATTTGATAAATTTAATGATGAAATATGATTGACATTGCTATGATCTCGAGGACTGAGGAGCCCATGGAGGGCGAAGTTTTTGATGTGTAGGACCATGCCCGATGGACAGGTACCAGTGGACCGGTACACATGGGGAGATGATTAGCTCGGACCTCCATGGGGCTGAAGAGCCCATCAGATGGTTGTTGGGATCCCATCAGTGGCAGAGACAGGACAGTGGTATGATGAGCCTTTGCACATGAAGAAAAGAAGGACGTTCCACCCATGACACTTTGGTTGAGCCTGGCCTAGGGGGGATGACCCACTTCAGATGGAACGTTTTCCTCTTGATGGACAAGACATCACCTAGGAGATTCATATGCCTTCTTGAGCATGTGGCAGTGTGATGAGATTACTGGCACGTGTGGAAGCTTAGAGGATCCCTAAAGGGGCTAATGCCCGACTTCTAGATGCTAGATATGCCCAAAAAGGGCCAACGTCTCCCTCAGAAGGGCTTGACGTCCCACCTTTTTCTCATTTTATGTCTTTTACTTAGCAGTTAATGTAAAAACAATGTAATTTTTGTAGTCAGCCTTGTCGACTGTTTTAATGACCTATTCTGTAAATTAAAGGTCATGGATTGATATATATTGAGGATGTTTTTCCCTCATTTGGACATAGCACAACTCATTCTCTTGTGAGATACTATTTCTTACGCCCTACTTGGGTAATTTTGGTGTTTTAAAGTGAGGCGCTAGTCTTGAAGGAGGATTTCTCTTGGAATTTATGGCATTTCTCTCATGGAAGGTTTACAACTAGGGTTTGCATATGCTTTTCTTCATGAAATGTAAGTGTTTTTCCTACAAAACTTCTTGATTGAATGGTTGTAGGTTAGTATTCTTGCATTTACTTATAAATTTGTTGATTTTAAAACCCTAGGTAGCAAGCACACAAGTAGGTCATTGCTACATGTCCCCTTGATGAGAAATAGTTTTCAGCCATTGAAAAAAGAAGACATAGCCTAGCCGTTGCTACACTAATCTTCCTTTTTCTAAGCTAGCGTTGAAGTTATAGGTTGAAAAGAGGAGATGTCCTTGGCCTAGTTTGACTACACCTAGGGTTTCACCTCCTAGGGTTTGAAGGCCTTGCCTTTGCAACACTCTCCCTTAAATTTGTACTTTGAGCTAGCCATTTTGCCAAGATTATTTAGAGAAGGAGGAAAAAGAACGAGGCCTTGCCTAAGCAACACCGGAGTGAGCCTCTTTCCCCTAGGGTATTGATTCTAGGGCCCTATCTTTGCAGCACCATAGAACCCTACCTTCCAGTCTCTAAGTTTTAATCCTCCCGAGACTTTGTGCCCTTGATTTTGACTCCATATACCCTAAGGCATTGGTTAAATCTCCAACATTGAGTCTCTAGTGTACAAAACCATCTTTTAAACTTTAATTTCTAAAACCCTAACTAACCCTAACACTACTAACCTAGGCTGACGTCATAGTTGACTCAGCAAGCTTTTGACTGATATAAGCAATTGAATGATGACGTCAAGCATTTACTGAGAAAATTATTGATTGGATATACTGTAGGCTTGGTCATTTGGTAGATATTGATGAATTGATGATCTTTCATAGGCTAAAAAAAACAGAACGTTGACTTTCATCTTTTATCTATTTCATTGCTTATTGAATTAAATCAGATAGTTAAAGAAGTACTAACCCTTTGAGTTATAGCCTGCAATATACATATTTTCTTGTTATTATCTTGTTCCAGGAAGGTGTTTTCACCAGGGCCTACACTTCTTTTATTGGTTGATTAGTCGGACTATCTGATACTGGTGGTAACCTGCCAGGAGGGAAATCTTAACACTTGACCTTGTATCCTTTGCCTCTTCAAACCCCAGGTTACCAGGGACGTCTCCCCTGGGCTAACCTCCCTAAACAGAAAGAACCTCCCCATCGAGGTGACATTAGGTGGGGAAGGTTCCTGTTATGCGAGTTTTTCCTCTATCCTATGGCCTGTGACATAAAATACAAACTGCGTGATAACATTTTGGCGCCGTTGTCAGGGAACACTGAGTCAATCTTCCTCAACGACAAATCCTTTGGTAAGCCTTGCCTCAAAGACCTTTCTCTTACAAGCTTACCTGGTGACTCCACTAAGACTCTATTCCCCTATTCTTTGATAGTTTCAGGAAAACTATCTGGCGAATCCATGACGACCCGTAGTGGAAAACTATATTCAAATCCCGCTACTATGGCAACCACCACTCTAACAAACCCTATGCCTCCAGCCAATCCAAATCCACACAAATGGTCTCACTCAGAGAGTTTCAACTGCTTTGACTTTAGCAACATCCAAGGTGGATTACATGATTTGCCCACAAATGCAAACTCTTGGCTACCTTTCTTTTCAGGAAAGGGCACCCCTGGAAACTCACATTGGACCCATTTTTGCGACAGTGTTGACTTTCATTTGGCTGGTCAAGATCACCCTGATGTCTTTATGAGGCTCTTTGTGAGTTCCCTTACAGGAGATGCTAAAGTTTGGATTGATGGATGTCCCAAGGGAAGCATAAAAAACCCTGAAGAGCTACAAAAGGCCTTTAAGATAAGGTGGTGTGATAGTGAGCATTCACAAGACTCCTTTTCTCAATACCTCAACATTTGCAAAGGACCTTGTGAAAGTATAAGAGATTTCAGTGGTAGGTTCAACCTTCTCCTTAAGAAGATCCGGTCAAAGGTGGGCTCAGAACAAGCCATCATCGATCACTTCTTGTCCTCCTTAGAAGGAACCTTGCAATTCAACATTAAGGACCCATCACCAACAACTTTAGAAGAAGCACAAGACACGGCCTTTCAAATTGAAAGAAATCTTGATTTTGATGACTACATTCAACAAAGAAACCTCAATTGCGAACTATGGGATCCAGGTAATGAACCTATGGCAAAACCTAAACCTCCAAGCATCCTCCAGATTGAATTAGTTCCTACCAAAAGGAAATGGAGCCTTTCTCATGAGAGTGTTGTCTCTTCTCAAGAACCTCCGTTAAAGAGGGCCCATCTAGAGGATGAAGTTGGGGATGCTTCACACAAAAATGTTGAGCCAAGTCTTCCTGAAGACTTCTCTCTTTGTATTCATCAGGTGGGACACCCTGTTTCTAAAACTTGTGAATTCAAAACCTTTTATGTCTCCCTCCGAGTCAAAGATTTTCTCCTCCACAAATGTCTCCTGCACCCAAGAGCGAAAACCAATATAATGACAGAAGAAGTTATGCAACAATTGGGTCTGAAAATCTCACAAGCAAATACCAGAGATAATTTCGCAAAAGGAATCATCAACAATCTCGAGGTGGACTTTGACTCCTGTCCCAACGCTCCTTTCTTGATAAATGTGGTCGTCGTAAATGACATTAATAATTTCGGGATTATACTCCGCAATGACCTTATTGAGCACTTGAATGGAAGCATTCACAAAGAGAAATCCAGAGCCATCATCCTTCATCCTGAAGGAGGATTTTTCACCATCTACAACGAGCCCTTTGTTGGATCACCAGTTGAAACCCCTGATGAGGTAAATGATCAACTTTTATGCATCAATAGTGGTCTGAATGATTGGTTCATTCAGGAAGGGAATTTGGATATGGACACATTTGAAGAAACAGAAGGGATCTGGACCTTGGAATTCAATGGCTCACACTCAAGCTTTGGATCGGGATCTGGAGTAGTTTTAACAACTCCATCAGGTGAGGTCTTCTACCATTCATATAGGCTGGAATTCCGTTGCACCAACAATGTGGCTGAATATGAAGCTTTGATTTTGGGACTTAATCTGGCAATCGACAAAGGTGTTACAATCTTGGAAGTGAAGGGAGACTCAGACCTCATCATGTTGCAAGTTTTAATGAGATTTTCCACTAAGAATGAGAAGTTAAAAAAGTATCGAGATGTAGCTCAAACTCTTTCAAAATCCTTCAGAAAGATATCAATTGAATTCATTCCTCGAGAAGAAAACCATGTAGTTGATGCTCTGGTTGTCTTAGCTTCCACTTTGCAACCATGCGAAGGACCTCTTCACGACCTATGCAGAATGGAGGTTCTTTTTAGACCTTTTGTCCCCGACAATCTGGAGCACTGGCAGGTCTTCGAGGATGATGATCAAATTATCAGATTTATGGAGAATAGCAAAGAATTCACAGATACACAAGTTGCTTTCTTGGCTGATTCTATGGACTTGGAAATCATCAACCTGCAAAACAATACCTTACCAAAGGGTTGTATTCCTCTAGAGAACCTTTTTGACAGACATGATGTTTTCAAAGGAAAAAGAACCAATAAGCAAGTTGAGGAAGCCTTGGAATTCAATATTGGTACAGAGATGGATCCAAAAATGGTCAATATAGGAAAGGGGACCACTGAGAAAGAGAGGAAGGAAATACTAGAGCTCATTAGGGAGTTCAGAGACACCTTCACTTGGAACTATGATGACTTAAAGGCCTATAGAGGAGATGTTATCCAACATGCTACCCTTGGTGGAAGGGGCCAAGCCATTTCGACAAAAGCTAAGGCATATCAACCCAAAGTTGGCGGGACAGATACAAAAGGAACTCCAAAAGATGGTTGATGCTGGTATCATAGCCCTAATCAGGTATTCTTCTTGGATGTCGAACTTGGTAGTTGTTCGGAAGAAAAATGGTGATATCCGCCTGTGTGTAGATTTCCGCAACCTCAACCAGTTGTCGTTAAAGGATAATTATCCCCTCCCAAACATGGAACATTTGCTTCAACGGGTCACAGGGGCAGGGATGATGTCTATGCTAGATGGTTTCTCAGGATACAACCAAGGTTTACTCAAAAGAGAGGATCAACTCAAGACTGCATTCACTATGCCTTGGGGAACTTTTATGTACTTGAGAATGTTGTTTGGCCTCATGAATGCCAGTGCCACTTTTTAGAGAGCAATGGATTTTTCCTTCAGGGACCTTATACAAAAAATCATAGAAATTTACCAAGATGACCTCATAGTTGTGTCTAAGGATAGGAAAGACCATCTCTCCCACCTCAGGATTGTTTTTGAACGATGTAGGAAGTATGGTATCTCACTAAATCCTAAGAAGTCTGTTTTTGGGATTGACGAAGGAAAATTGTTGGGACACGTGGCCTCACCAGGGGGAGTCTCCATTGATCCCGAAAGAGTCCAATCTATAAAGGATGTCCACCCTCCAGTCAACAAGAAAGCCTTACAATCTTTTCTTGGAAAAATCAACTTCATCCGCAGATTTGTGCCTAGTTTTGCTGAAAGTATAAAACCATTAAGTGCTCTGCTAAAAAAGGATGTTGCTTTCAGGTGGGGAGATGAGACTAACAAATCTTTTAAAGATATAAAAAATTCCATCTCCCAAGCCCACGTCTTGATTAGTCCTGATTTTTCGCGAGATTTCATAATTTTCTCATTTGCGTCTCAGGATACTATTGCAGGTGTCTTGATGCAGAAGGATGCTGAAAACTATGAACATCACGTAGCCTTTATGAGAAAAGTCCTGAGAGATTCAAAATTGAACTACTCCATCACAGAGAAGCAGGCATATGCCTTGGTTAAATCCCTCAAACATTTCATAAATTACATCGATTACAATAAAATCAAGTCTTATGTCCCATACCCGGCCCTGAAGGATGTTTTATCACCAAAAGACTGTATGGGTACTAGAGGAAAGTGGGTTTCCAAAATCCAGGAGTATGACTTAGAGATAAAAACCACCAAGATAATAAAGGGACAAGGTCTAGCCCAAATGCCGACTGAAAGAAATCAGGAAGCCATATAGATGGGCGAGAATGAGCAGGTAAATGTAATAGTCAGTGAACTAGAACATGATGAGTGGTATTCCGATATAGTTTATTATCTAAAGAACTTGTCTTTCCCTGACCATCTAGTGGATTACAAGAGGAGGGCTTTGATATTGAAGGCTATGAAGTATTGCCTGACCGAGGATGGACTTGGGTGGAAGAATCCTGATGGCGTTATACTTCGATGCATAAACAAGGACAAGGCAAAGAAGATTTTGGAGGAATTGCATTCTGGGCATTGTGGTGGACACTTTGCTTCTCGTACTACTGCCCATAATATCTTAAGGGTCGGATATTATTGGCCAACACTTTTCTCAGATACTTATCAGCACGTTCGATCTTGCCAACCTTGCCAATACTTCACCGGCAAGCCGAAACTTCCAGCACAACCTTTGAAACCGGTAGTAGTGGAGGCACCCTTTCAATAATGGGGTTTGGAATTTGTTGGTGAATTCAAAGATAATTCAAGTAATGGCTATCAGTGGATCTTGACAACTACAGATTATTTCACTAGATGGGCTGAATCAATTCCTACAAAAAAGGCCACCGAAGAGGTTGTCATGAAGTTCTTGGAAGATCGGATCATAACTAGGTTTGGTGTCCCTTCCAAGATCACTACGGATAATGCCAAAGCTTTCAGCTCCTACGCTCTGGTAGAATTTTGTTTCAAATATGGCATTACCCTATCCCATTCCTCAAACTACTACCCGCAAGGAAATGGGTTAGCAGAGTCAACCAACAAGAACCTCATGAATATCCTAAAAAAGGTTGTCGGAGAAAATAAGAAATCATGGGATAGTAAAATAAAATATGCAGTATGGGAAAATCGAATAACAACAAAAACTTCCACGGGGAAAACCCCTTTTGAGCTGGTATATGGACTTGAAGAAAAAATTCCTGTAAACCTCCAAATTCATATCCTCCGATTCACGCAACAATACGACACAAATGCAGAGGCAATCCAAGGAAGAATAAATCAGCTGATAGAATTAGATGAGACACGAAGAAATTCCTTGGGTCAAATGACAAAAAACCAAGAAAAGATAAAGAACACTTTTGATCACAAAGCAAAGGAAAGAAGCTTTGCCAAAGGAGATCTCGTCTTGTTGTGGGATAAAAGGAAAGGGAAGCCTGGCATGCATAAAAAGTTTGATAGCCTATGGGGAGGCCCTTATAAGATCGAGAGTTGTGTAGGTACAAATTCCTTCAACCTGGAGACAATGGAAGGAGAGATTCTGAAACTACCAGTGAACGCTTTACATATCAAGCGTTACTACCCCCTAGACATGTGACCGTACAGGTAAGTATGAATAGGTAGGCATTTTCCGTGTATTATACCATCTGCATTTCATGTATGTTTCCTCATATGCATTTTGATTGCTTTATTTCATATGTATACATGTTTTGTTTTGCGGGGTGGCAATACAACCCCATATTTGTTGCTAATGAACCTTTTCGAGTGTGAGAAAGTCTGCAGGTTTGTGCCATAGATGCTGAGGTTCTCATGCGCTCTATGGTGAGCACATGTCCCCAATTTGGAGCCAGATGTTATCCCCGTTTTCTAGGGATAACTAGGAGATCATGTCTCGAGGCCCACGGGTCCTAGACATGGAGTACCGAGAGCAGGATTGACCTGAGCATGGCCCTGGAGGGCCCATCCTTCTTTTTCTTTACCAGATTTGTCCTGTCAGTAGCAGCAACATCCATCACCATCGGCTTGAACTTGCATCAGAGAAGACTCTTGCTCCATGAGGTAATTGGTCCAGGTATCATGGTATGTTTCATGTTTGATCGTTATAACTTTCAGATATATGCATCAGGTTCCTTACATTTTTGACAACTGCTTGGATCTTACACTAACCCACTTGACCATTGTTGGAGGGATTAACAGGGTGCCCTAGCAAGCTTGTATCCATGGGTTTTGGTTATCCACCAGGGGGGATTTGAAGATCCATCGTCCGCTCCCACCATATTATCATTTTACATCTCATCTCCCATACATCCATCCCATTCCCCTAGTCCGGGCATCAGGATGACCTATTTGATGGGTTACACTTTGTCCTATGGGAAGAAGGGGCTAAAGGCCCAGGAGGTAACAGAAACTGGTAAAAGGTAAAATCCATATGAAATAAAACCTAGATATGCCTCGCCCAGGGATCCCCGAGAAGGCAATAAAAGGCCTCTCGATAAGAAACAAAAGGGACCCGAAGAAAATAATAAAACAAGACCTAACCAAGAGGATGGGAGGTCTCATCACGAGCTGGCCCATTATGCTCATAGGTATCTAGCAGTATGACATTGCCATTATCTGGTTACCACGCCAGGGCAATGACCCTTGGTTCCATGGCCAAGGGAAAGGGGGTCTCATCACGAGCCAGCCTTATCATTTTTGCAAAAATACTAGTGGGTAACACTGTCAGCTCTGGTCACCATGCCAAGGCGGTGTCCTCTGGTCAAACCTTCAAGTAAAAATGAAAGAAAAAGTAATAAATGAAGAAATAATAAAGGCAATAAAGGGGCTTGAAAAAAAAACCTGCATCCATGATGGGTACAACTCGCCTCCTACAAAGGCACCCACAGACAATACTTACCCCTGGTCTTCACTATGACTAGACATCCTTAGACCATATCACTTCATGTTACATGGCTTGAATAATGTTCTTTGGAAACTTTCTTCTTCTTATGGATACTGGCCCAATAGGTTATTCTGTCTCTTTCTTCAACTTTGTATAGTAGATCAGTGTAATATCTTTGAGCTATTAGAGGATATGCTAGGGGTTTTATGCATGTATTTGATAAATTTAATGATGAAATATGATTGACATTACTATGATCCCGAGGACTGAGGAGCCCATGGAGGGCGAAGTTTTTGATGTGCAGGACCATGCCTGACTGACAGGTACCAGTGGACCGATACACATGAGGAGATGATTAGCTCGGACCTCCATGGGGTTGAAGAGCCCATCAGATGGTTGTTGGGATCACATTAGTGGCAGAGACAGGACAGTGGTATGATGAGCCTTTACACATGAATAAAAGAAGGACGTTCCACCCAGGACACTTTGGCTAAGCCCGACCTAGGGGGGATGACCCACTTCAGATGGAACTTTTTCCTCTTGATGGACAGGACGTCACCCAGGAGATTCAGACGTCTTCTTGAGCGTGTGGCAGTGTGATGAGATTACTGGCATGTGTGGCAGCTTAGAGGATCCCTAAAGGGGCTAACGCCTGACTTATGGATGTTGGATATGCCCAAAAAGGGCCAACGTCTCCCTCAGAAGGGCTTGACGTCCCAGCTTTTGCTCATTTTATGTCTTTTACTTAGCAGTTAATGTAAAAACAGTGTAATTTTTGTAGTCAGCCTTGTCGGTTGTTTTAATGACCTATTCTGTAAAGTAAAGGTCATGGATTGATATATATTGAGGATGTTTTTCCCTCATTTGGACATAACACAACTCACTCTCTTGTGAGATACTATTTATTGTGCCCTACTTGGGTAATTTTGGTGTTTTAAAGTGAGGCACTACTCTTGAAGGAGGATTTCTCTTGGCATTTATGGCATTTCTCTCATGGAAGGTTTACAACTAGGGTTTGCATATGCTTTTCTTCATGAAATGTAAGTGTTTTTCCTGCAAAACTTCTTGATTGAATGGTTGTAGGTTAGTATTCTTGCATTTACTTATAAATTTGTTGATTTTAAACCCTAGGTAGCAAGCACACAAGTAGGTCATTTCTACATGTCCCCTTGATGAGAAATAGTTTTCAGCCATTGAAAAAAGAAGACATAGCCTAGCCGTTGCTACACTAATCTTCCTTTTTCTAAGCTAGCGTTGAAGTTATAGATTGAAAAGAGGAGACATCCTAGGCCTAGTTTGACTACACCTAGGGTTTCACCTACTAGGGTTTGAAGGCCTTTCCTTTGCAACACTTTCTCCCTTAAATTTGTAC
Organism: Picea glauca; assembly: GCA_000966675.3. Taxonomy (NCBI): domain Eukaryota; kingdom Viridiplantae; phylum Streptophyta; class Pinopsida; order Pinales; family Pinaceae; genus Picea; species Picea glauca. The sequence goes on along the minus strand of JZKD02S0974476.1, from coordinate 78,648 downwards.
TTTGAGCTAGCCGTTTTGCCAAGATTATTTAGAGAAGGAGGAAAGAGCACGAGACCTTGCCTAAGAAACACCGGAGTGAGCCTCTTTCCACTAGGGTATTGATTCTAGGGCCCTGTCTTTGCAGCACCATAGAACCCTACCTTCCAGTCTCTAAGTTTTAATCCTCCCGAGACTTTGTGCCCTTTCTTTTGACTCCATATACCCTAAGGCACTGGTTAAATCTCCAATGTTGAGTCTCTAGTGTACAAAACCATCTTTTAAACTTTAATTTCTGAAACCCTAACTAACCCTAACACTGCTAACCTAGGCTGACGTCATAGTTGACTCAGCAAGATTTTGACTGATATAAGCAATTCAATGATGACGTCAAGCATTTACTGAGCAAATTATTGATTGGATATACTGTAGGCTTGGTCATTTGGTAGATATTGATGAATTGATGATCTTTCATAGGCTAAAAAAAATAGAACGTTGACTTTCATCTTTTATCTATTTCATTGCTTATTGAATTAAATCAGATAGTTAAAGAAGTACTAACCCTTTGAGTTATAGCCTGCAATATACATATTGTCTTGTTATTATCTTGTTCCGACCAGGTGTTTTCAACAGGGCCTACATTTCTTTTATTGGCTGATTAGCCAGACTATCTGATACTGGTGGTAACCTTCCAGGAGGGAAATCTTAACACTTGACCTTGTATCCTTTGCCTCTTCAAACCCCAGCTTACCAGGGACGTCTTCCCTGGGCTAACCTCCCTAAACATAAAGAACCTCCCCATCGGGGTGACATTGGGTGGGCAATATTCCTGTTAGGCCAGTTTTTCCTCTATCTTATAGCATGTGACATAACATACAAACTGCGTGATAACAGAGTGCTTTCGACAGTTACCAGTAGGGCACACCAACAGTTAGTGGGGATTGGAAGTGATGATCTTCCAAATTTGACATGGGATCCAGGAGTCCATTTGGTCAATAGTTGTTTTCATCTTATGAGGATCCAGGAGTGGAGAGTCCAGTATGGATACTTTGAGCAGACAATCATGATCAGAGTAGAGCAACATCGACATGATGGTCCCTGTCAGAGACTAGCATGGGACCCTGGGATTACAGGACCGGGCATTTCATTGACTGATGAAGAAGAGTGGATGTTTGCAGGGGGGAGTTACTTTGATTTTCCATTGAGTTTCAGTATTGGGGAGAGCACGTCACTGACTGGTGATTCGTTGAGGTCTTGTAGTACCTCACTATGGCAACAACATGTTCACTCAGTGGGGATCGTGTTAATTTTGGTATGGTTTGGTAGGATAGACCCATTTCGAGTTGAGGCCATGTGTTATTTGCAGGAGATTCATGGTGTTGATATGTTACAGAACTATACTCCATAGAGCATTGTAGTTGACATTCTAATATGGGATCTAGGGATTGGAGTGCTTGGTAGTCGAACATTTGATGGAGTTGAGTTTCGAGTAGAGTGGTTACTCAGGGAGTTGACTGAGATTCCTCGGCCATTGATCATTCTACTCATCAGGAGCATGTGGGTGTCATGTGTGGTGAGCACTTGAAGATACCACATCTTGAGGGGAGTCTACCTTGTGTCACATAGGTGGATATGGGACCCCAGTATCATATGTAGTTGTATTCAGTTATTTCTTGAGGACAAGAAATATTCCGGCAGGGAGGACTATAATGTCCCCATTTTGGGACATTATAACTTTACAAAGTGTTATGCCTACCAAAGTAACCTGATAGGGGTGACAGAGAGTTCAGGAGATATTGAGGGGTTTATTTGGGCCCGACTTGTATCGTTCATCATCAGGATCCATTCCACACAACTGGGCTTTGGTTCTGTTGCATTTTGACGATTTCCATAATTTTGAGTTATTATGGGTCATATCTTAATTAAATTCACTAAGGTCATAATGGGCATATTACTTGGAGAAACCTCTTAGTGTAATAGCTCATTGAAATCGAGAGGAAGAGCATTACAAGATAAGATGATGAGAAGTGACTTTCAGTGGCCGGAGAAGCCATCACGATGGATAAATCACTTTTTACAGGAAAAATGGTTAATTAATTAATGAATTAAGTGATATAATCAAGGAATAATAAAATAAAGTAAAAGTCACTTGGAGGGAAAAGGTCAACAATGAATTTGGGCTTTGGGAAGCTATAAAGGAAGGGTAAAGCAACCTAATTCATTATGCATTGTTATGATTTGATGTTGAGAGTTCCCAGAGGAGGAAGAGAGCCGACCTTACTATTTTGTGGATTTC
>JZKD02S0974476.1:58975-74292 GCA_000966675.3 Picea glauca | reverse complement strand
CAGATTAGTTTTAAGTGGACCTCAATAGGATAGTTATCCTTAATAGAACCTCAGATGGTCATATGGACTCTGGAGGATATAAAGAATTGATAAATGATATGCTTTTGAAATGAAAGGGATGTTTACATGGCTGATTTTGTAAGCAACGACTGCCATGCTGAGTCCCTATTCATTGTCAAGAAGGGATACATCCCAATCATATAGGAAACCTGCATTTACGTGATAACAATATAAAATTGGATTTTAGTGATGTGTGTTTAACTTAGGGAATTCTTCAAGCATGTTGTGTTAAATGCATAGACATGATAATTTAATGTTGATCTATCCTAAGGAGAAATTTGAGATAATCATGAAAAATATTAACTATTTAATAACTGCAATAAACATAAGACAATTGTCATCTAGTAAAAATAAAGGTCAATGTGTCAAAAGTTACAACCTTTTCAGGAAAAGCCTTGAATATTTCCAATGATATGTATGCACCAATCGAATGACCAGCCTTCACAAAGGAAAAATACAGACAGATTACAACTATGATTAATAGTTATTTGAAGTACCAGAAAACAATAAACCAGCCCAGATATAAATGAATATCTTTAACTGCTATACAGATCACAGCTAGAAAACACAAAGATATAGTAATCAACTGAATAGTGTAGAAAACTTAATATTAGCCTCCAATAATTATATCATTTATAAGATGCATTTCATTAACCATCCGTATCATAAAATAAGAACACCAATGCTTTAACAAATGCAATAAGAAACTTTGCCACTAGAAGTACCACACAAATATAGATCACAAAATCACCTTTTTCCAAAAATCATATCAATGCACTTCACCCAATAACCCCTAACCAATCCTTCAGCAGAAATTTACATTATATCATTCGCACTGGTCACATCTTTTCACATTCTAAGAAGCCATTTGCTTCAGAATTTTCATTTTTTGCAAAGCAACTCTTTATTTTGATCTGAAGTATTTGTCATGCTTATGGTTATTTTACTTGCAGGCATCAATATCCTTTAAATCTTTTGTGCAATTATATTTTATATTGAATATATTTTCCATGAGTTTGTTACTTCAATGAATGTATGAATGGTATATGCGGCTAGTGTAGAATTTTTATTGTTGTGATTGTTTTTACTGCAATAAACTCCTAGATTTACTTTTTGTACTTAGACTAGATTTTCAAGCCTTGGTATTTTTGTTAGGGACTACCCCCCTTGGCTTCGCTAGGAGTTGGCCTAGACGGAGGAGTCAAGGATCAAGTGACAACACCTTGACTCAAGGCTTGCCCCCAAGGACACACCAAGTGGATTGAAGATTTCTGTTAAATTTATAGCAGCTGTAAGAGCCATTCTCCGGGAGGATGGCAAAGACCCTAGCTGAGGTCTAGGGCCCCCAGTGCACTCCTGGGGTATTTGGTCTAGGACCAAACAATCAATGCCATGGAAAAAGACCCTTCTTAGGGCCCCCCAGTATATGACTAGGGTTTTTAGTCTGAGACTAAGCAGATAAAGCCCCTAGATATGTCTAGGGCCCCTGGAAATGTCCAGGGTACCCATGCCTAAGGCATGGGTTGATCCATGGTATTGTACCATGGTGGTTAAGACCCTTGTTAGGGCCCCCAGTATACGACTGGGGTTCTTGGTGAAGAACCAAGAAGTCAAGACCCTTGTGAGGGCCCCCAGTATACGACTGGGGTTCTTGGTCTAGGACCAAGCAGTTAAAGCCCCTAGATAAGCCTAGGGCCCCTGGAAATGTCCAGGGTACCCATGCATACGGCATGGGTGGATCCTTGGTCTTTGACCTTGGTGGATAAGACCCCAGAACAAGTTCTGGGGCTACTTGATCCTCTATCAAGTATTTTGATGGTACATGACCTTCCTTGAAGAAGGACATGACCACATGAGGGATGAGTCCCATATGCAGTGATGATAAAGTAATAGGTTCACCATGTTGAATGAAGGAATGAATATTTCCACCTAGATAACCCTCTCTTACCCTTGCATGTGTTGGTTTTGGGTTTTATTGTTTTTATTCAAGGGTTAAAATAAAGTTAAATTTAAAATGTTTATTATAACATGTTTAAATTTAATTTAAACATGTTATTTTAATTGAATTTATTTTTAACCCTTGCCCTAGCCTAAAACTATAAAAGAAACCCCTACCCCTCTCATTCTCACCACAAGATCTCATTTGTCTTTGATGTGAGCGGCCTCTCCTCTTCTAGCTGCGGCCTCTTCTGTTGCTTTTGGTGCAGCCTCCTTTAAGACTGTTGCCGGGGTGTGTAAGGTTGCAGCTTCCTTTCCATTGTTGTTGCAGCTTCTTGTCGGAACAGTTGTTGCTTTGTGAGGTTGCTACAACCCTCTTTTACTTCTGCTATTTGGTGTGTGGAGCATCCCCTTTCTGTTGTTTGGTGTGGCTGTAAGGTGCAGCCCCTATTTACTGTTGCAGTGTGGCTGAGTGTTAAGGGTGCAGCCCCTCATCAGCTCTGTTGTGTGAGGTCTCTAGGGTGCAGCCCTTGTAAGGTCTCTAGGGTGCAGCCCTTTCTTGTTGTATTGTATGCATAGGGTGCTTCCCTTTACATTGTTGGGTGAAGTACCTTTTTAGCTACAGCCTCCTCCTTTCTGCTGTCTGGAGTGCCTAGGGGTGCAACCATCCTTTATCTGCTATCTGGAGTGACAAAAGAGTGGCCTTCTACTCTGCTGATTGCAGTCAACCTCTTTTCCATGTTAAAACCCTGGGGTACGACCTCCTATCTCCTGCAGAAACCAAGTTTGTACACTGTCTTCCTGTGTAAGGGTTTTGATACTTTCTATTGGTTGAGGGTTTGTTCCTGTGAGGGTTTCTAGTTCAATCTTTTGTGGCAAGAAAATTCCTTCATACATTGGCAAGAGATCCATGATAGATCTATGAACTGAACCTTTGTCTGAGCATACAAAAAGGGTTATACATCTCCTAGTGTTATTGTTCTTTCTTCAAAGGTAAGGCTGTTGTACCAGGTAAGCTTCCTACTCATCTCTTTCAGATCTGGACTTACTTCAATACTATTTTGATCTAGTGAGCGTTGAGTATTAATTTTAGATCTGAAGCTATACTGTGAATTTGCAATTACTTCTATAACTGTTCTATTATGTAATGATTAGATTAGTTGTTAGATCCACAGATCTGTGTATCAGCTTGAGTTTAGCTTCATAAATCTACATTACAGTTTGGTCTTAATCATATCTGTTCACTGTCAAATCAACAGAGTTCTTTCTTATTAGATTTGAGTTTTTGTTTCTAATCTGTAGATCTAATCATACTAATTTTATTGTTGTCTCTCTTAGATCTAAATACTAAGTGTTCTAAGTCTGTTGACCTATAGATCTAGCTGTGTTGTTCACTGAAATTAAAAAGATACTATTGTTCTACATTTTACCCTAATTCTAACAATTTCTTCCACGTCACCCAGGGGTGTATAAAGACAACAACATTTTTGGCGTCGTTGCCAAGGATAAATCTTTCTATTCCTGGGTACGACTTTTTGTTTTCCTTTTTTTTTTTTGCTTTGTTTGATGCTTCTTGTTTGTTTAGAATAAACTTGATCATCTGGCGTCTCCACTTCAAAATAATTTTACAAAGTTTTCTGCAAGAAGGAACTCAGGGTTTGCTTAGCTTCATCCTTGAACCGGAAAGGGTTTTTGGAGGAGGTTAGCCAAGATTTCTTCTCATAGGATCCTTAATAATTTTTGGATCCCAGTCCATTTCTGTTAGACTTGTTTTCTTTTTCTTAATAAATCTAGTTTAGAAATGGATGATCTTTATAAACCTATTGATTTTTCTGCAATAAGTGGTTATCCAAATGTGATTCCAGAAAAGGATTTACAAAATTTACCTTGTTTTCAAAGTAATAATGTTGTTGATGCTAGACGTCATGTTAAGAAATTGTCTCATTGCTTTAATAAATGGTGTTGCAATGCCTTATATGAAGATGTGAAAATGAAATTGTTTATCTTATCATTTGATGATGATGATCTTGATTGGTTTACAGAAATTAAGGATAAACAAGTTAAAACTTACAATGAATTGATTGATGCTTTTATGAAAAAATGGAAGGAGAAGAAACCTCTAGATATAAAGACAATCAGTGTGGATACTAAGATAGATGCTTCACTAGTTTCCAATAAGAAGTTTAAGGAAGTCATTTAGGCCATGGAATTTATCTATGCAAAATAGTTAAAGGCCATGGAAGCTCGCCTTGCAGAGGCAAAAGCTTGTATTGAATATTCGGACCCTATAGAGCATGAGCTTCACAGTGAACAAGAAAGGGAATTTCACCTGGAAATTACGGAAGAACCTATAGATGAGTCAGTAATTGTTCAGAAGAAACAAAGGAATTTGAGTTTGAAGTTGTTCAATATCCAGATAATTCAAATCCCCACCCTCCTCCCGAAGAACCCATCTCTTCAAAGAAGATCTTGGACAGCCTTGATGAAAACAATGAAGTTGTTTCCTCGATAATTTTGATTCCAATCACTCAACCATCAGATGACTTAATAACAGATAATGGGAAAATAGAAGACAACTTCAATTTATCAATTCCATATCATTATGAGCAGTGGTTGGCCTTCAACCATGACATTCCAATTCAGAAATTCATAAAAAATTTACAAGGCTTGCCAGACTTCAAAGTTTGGTTGAATAAAGAAAGACACATGTTTCTTGGGTGGTCTATTCTCAAGAAAAAATCCAAGTTGATAAAACATGGAAAAGGATCTTCAACGAGTCATCCCGGACAGGGATTTTTCAGACATTTGAGGTCTCATTTCATCCATGATATGGCTGGTACATATGTTTTCTACTTCATCCAATTGGACAATGAAAAGGTTAAATCTACCAGTGAGCAGATAGTTCTTCAAAATTGCTCCTCGATGATGATATTTGATGCCCATGGGGACATCCCTTGTAACATATCTCTCTAACCCTTCTTCCTTGTATTTCATTTTCATTTCCTTAGCATTTCATTTTCTTCTATTATTAGTTTAACTTGTATTTTAATTGTTGGTTTCTATATGCATGTGGAGATGATGTTGTTTTGGCGAGACATTTGTGATGTAGGTTACAAATTCTAGATTCTCGCATGCTCTCCTTTTTCTAAATATCAAGCACACGTCCTCATATGGAGCCAATGTTATCCACCCAACTGCACTAGGATGGACTTCCAGTGAGCTGCCAAAAATTGAACAAATCCTTGTTCAAAACCCAGAGTTCAGAAATCCAACCGGCCACCAAGGCCCCGTTTTTCATTTTTATACCACATTTCCATACCTTGTGGGGAATTGTAATAAGAGGTGTGTTGTCATCCTTATACACACCTACAAACATGGAGAAATCTCCAACCCACTTGGTGTGTCCTTGGAGGCAAAAACCTAAGTCTAGACCCACTGTCACCTCGATCTAGACCTCTTCCGTCTAGGCTCACTCCTAGGGAAGCCAAGGGGGCTAGACCCTATTAAACTATGTGAATTATTGTTGTTTAAGGTTCTAGGAGTTAATTGAGTTATTAATTAAGGGAACCCAACCCAATGACAAGCAACAAATGCAATTATGCAATTCTTTCAAATGACAGGCAAACCTTTACTTGTAAATCAACAATTAGACCAGTGCCTAAAGATGAATCAAAATTGATTTATTGAGATATACAACAAAGAAATACAACTATGCAAGAATGAAACAATGTTATGAAATATCTACACAATAAGTATGAGAAATAACTTCACACTTAGACCAATTATGTTCAAATAAAGAATGCTCGAAATAAAGAATGCTGTGAAACAAGTATTCACATGAAATAAATTTGCTTAAAAGAAAATTGCTTGAAAAGTAAAACTTGCTTGGAAAGTAAATTGCAAAACTTGAAAAGAAAATGTAGTGAAAAATGTGTAGGTTGATTTTAACACGTTTTTATGTCTCTCTTGAATTAAGGGGGAAATTAAGTGTGCAAAATGTGAAATATCCTTGATCCCACTGATCAAGATATTTGCTACTGATCTATTATTCTGTCTTGTAGATCTGATACACTGGGGGTTTCTGGATGCGTTTCAGTTGTATGTTTGAGATCTTGAAGGTTATTGCAGGTGCATGTGGGTTATTGCATGTGCATGTTGCATATTTATGGTTTAAACATCATATAAAAGATGCATGCAGAAGTAAATAACATCAACTACCCAATATCATGTATTATACGGTTCAAGCATGGAAATACAATAGCCTACAGGAAATATAGAATATAAACGTCAATCAGCACTGGAATACAATCAAATAACATAAAAATACATGTGATAAGAAGATGATAGAAAATATGATGCATGCACGGATAGATCGACGAAAATATGCGATTCCGGAGAAATACGGTAACCGCTACCAGCTGGAAAACTCGTTCGGGAGTTCAGACCATCAGAAAACGCTGGAAACTGCTCCAAAAGAAGCGCCCTAGCCTCTAGACTAAAAAGGTTGAGTGTCAGATCTCGAATCTGGTGTCTAAGGCACTGGATCTGGACCCCTGGGGGGTTTGCACACCTCCTGGGGGCACTGGATGCGCCCCAAAGGATTCCACCAATGGAATCTACTACTATATGGCTCAAAACGATCGTCTCGCCAAATAAGGAAATGGGTCGGAAGGATTTGCCTGGATCTGATCTAATACTCTGCATGCAACATCAAATGCCTATCCGAAAGAATTGCGCCTTAAATGTATGAATGAGAAAATTTGCAAGATTCCGCCATCAGAATCTGATGATAGATGGCTCAATAGAAGCACCCTGGCTAGATCTCAAATGGGTTGGAAGGAAACTGCAATCTGGATATGGATCCCGTGCAGCTCTCCAAACCCTCAAACTGACTTGCACCCTCACTGGCTAAGTTGCGCACTTTGCAATGGATACTCCTGAAAAGTACAGTGAAATACCTAGATGGTATCTTTGATGGGCTAGGGTGTGTCTCTCAACATCGAAACCGATCAATGGCGGTGGTTTCCTCCAGAAATCCACAAAACAGTAAGGTCGGCTCTCCTCCTCTTCTGGGAACTCTCAACATCAAATCATAACAATGCATAATGAGGAATTAGGTCAAATTCCTCCCTTTATACCTTTGCCAATCTAATTCACCATTGACCTCACTTAAGCTAGGCGCTTTTCCTCCTAAAGTGATTAATTAATTAATTAAGTCCCCTTTTAGCACCTTTTCATTCTAATTCTTCATTGACTTAGGCTTAAATGACTTTTCCTAAGTATTTTGTCTTAATTCATCGTTTAGCCATCAATTCCTCATTTCTCCATCGTGTTCCCTGTTTGTGCCTGACTATAGTCTACGGGAACATATAGACTACTAAGTCACTCCCTGTTGGCCTACTCTTGGGAACGAGACATCACATGATGCAAGCCTACACTATGTGACTACCCCAAGTCCTTATCCCTACAACCAAAATGAAGTGTTCACTGTTGGGTGATCAATAAGAAGAACAAACAAGGTTATTCCCTAGCTCCAAAGGTCAAATCCAGAATGCTTGGGCGCTCAACAAGGAGGACATGTAGTGTCGTGAAACCGTCCCCGGCTTCATCCCCTTCTAGCCTCCCAAGTCACCTTTTTTCATGTTAGAAACAATAATGAATTGGGTTCCTAATTAATCTAGCCACTCAATCCTTTGTCCTTTCTTAGTTACCCAAGATCCACAAAATGACAAGAGGAGGGAATACGAGGCAGAAGGCGAGGAACCAATTTGATTACTTTGCAAAAATGAAATTACACTAGCCTTCACGATATTGCATGGATGACAAAGCCAAGCTCTATGCAAGGTGTGGGCGAAATTAAATAACTTGAAATTAAAAAGCAACCTCACAACTATGGCACAAGATGGAGGACAAGCCTACCAGTTTTATGCTAAGGTGAGTGAATAAAAAATGAAATGAAATAAAGTAAACTAACCTAGCCACTCAACCTTCTCTTTGTGGGAGAAGTGGGGCAATAATCTTAAACAAAACAGAAAATTAAATTTTAAGCTAGCCTTCACGATATTGCATGGATGGCAAAACCAAGCACTATGCAAGGTGTGGGCAATATGCTACACTAAATTACAGTTTATAGATTTGGAATTAAAGTAGCGAAAATGCAAGCCCAAGAGACTCTCTTGGGCTACTTAAAATGATTTAGAAAATGAAAGGGGAAGTGGGTTTTGGCACCACAACTCTTGGATGCTTCCTTGAGTCTTTTGGGACCAAAAACTGATAATAATCCTCCTTAAATTAATGAAAACCTGCAAAAAACAAGAAGCTTTTCTCGCTGGAGAATGCTTGGAAGACTTGAAATAATTTGATTTTTTGTTAATACATAAAAAAAATTTATTTTAGAAAAATATGAACATGGAAAAGGAGATTAGATTGCAATATTAGATTAGAAAAATGCTTAAAACTGAAAGATAAATGGCTGAAAATGAAAGCAGAAAATAATAGAAGCTTGAAATGGTTGAACAAGTGAATTTCCAAATCTGAAATTCACTCCTCCAAGCCTTTGGTAACCTGCAAGTGGGTAAATCCTTGCTACAAAATACAATAAGAAGGTGAGTATATTCTAATAGCTTGCAAAATACTTTTCAAACCTAATAGAAATAACTCACAAATGTTAATAGAAACACTACTACTAATCTATCCCAAGCAAAATACTTTGTTTGGATCTCCAAGTGAAATAATGCAAAGAAATACCAAGAAAATAATTGCAGCAATATTACCTCAAGAATAACACAATACAATGGCTCCAAGAATACTCCAAGAGACACAAAAGATCCTCCAAAGCTTCAATTTTATAATCCAAGAATTTTTTTTCCAAATAGCACCAAGAACCATGAGAGAAAATGGGAGAGAATGAGAGAGAGAGGGGAGAGATTTTGGCATAATAGAGTTGTTGTGAGAAATCCATATCAAAATGAGGAGGGAGGGATTTCTTTTATATGAGGGAGAGAGGAGAGACCCCTCTTGGATGAATTACAAGTGTCACCCATCCAAGAGAGAGAGAACAAGTCAAGGAAGAGACACTTTTAGGGTTTTGGTAGTGAGTTAAGGTTTGAGGGGTGAGATGTGAAGGGGGAAAACCCCTTTTGATTTGTCATGGGGGTTTCTTCTAAGTGGATTTTTACTTCTCCAACTTAGGAAATACATTAGAAAACATTTCCCCACTTCCTTTCTTGACTTTAGACACTTTTACAATTTTTTGGCTTTTTTACCTGAGCCAATTATTTGTTGATTTTTTACTGACTTGGACTCCTCATGGACAATGACCTAGAAAAACTTGTCCAATTGAGCTAAAATTTGGTCCAAAGGTGTAGGGGGTCATAAGCCATTTGATTTGAGTACTCACACCCCTATACAAAATCTACAAGGACCAAATTTTTAGATTTTACATCAAAAATAATTAAAATTTCCAATTAATGGAAATTTTTAATTAAAAAAAAGAACTGTCAAAACTTAACCGAATTTTGCAAGACTCTAGAAGATGTCTAGTATGGTAATTTACAACATTTCTAAACCTTATTCACCCTTTGGGCTTGATCATTAAAATGCCTTTCACCACTTTGGAGGATTATTTGAGTGAAAAACTCAAGGGTAATTAAAATCGCCGAAAAACAAGATTAATTACCCAAGGATAAAAAACACTCGATGAAAGGACTTCCCTAATGATAAAGTCCTAGGAAACTAACTAAAAATTGACACATGTTGACATATTACATTATTATCCCACGCAGAGGAGCGGACATTCCGCGTATACAAAAAGACGTGTTAGGGACAAAACTGTCCTGCTGAGCCATAAGTCTTCAAACATGTTGTACCACAACGTACATAGCTTAATGGTACATGATGTTAACCCTTAGTTAAAATAGGTGGTCAACAAGGTGTAGCATGATGAATTTTGTAAAAGGTTTAGCCACCTAAGAACTGGACATGAGTTATTACTCTAGAGTTTTTTTTTTACTTGTTAATTATATATTGTTGCCTCAAGCAACTTATAATTTTCGAGCTTTTTCACTCAATTCCTCCAAAGATGGAGTATACACTCATGGTCAGGCCTTGAGATGGTCTTCTAAACCTAGTGTCTAATGTATATTACCATGCCTAACATCCTCCTAGAGTCTCATGGAAATGTGCTAAGTCCCCCGTAGGAATTTTTAATTTTTTCAATTAATAAAAAATTTCCCGCAAACGGGTTATTTTAATTGTAATAGACAAAATAAATCATAAAAGTGGCCTAAGTTGTTGTTATATGCCATGTTGGTGCTCGTTTTCTAACCCAAAACACCTCCTAAACCCTTATCCCCCCTTTGTTGAGGCAAAAAAGTGATTTTAATCACTAAAAAATGATTTTTTCCCTAAAAAACGTAAAAAGACATGAAAAAATCAAATAAAATCAGCTAGCCTAATAATTAGGAAACATGTCGGGAACATGTTTCCTCATGTCTTGAGTCTAAAAAAGAGGTGGAATAAACTCTTAGAGTGATAGGCGACTTGACTTAGAGTGAGTGTGAGTAAAGTGTTTGATGGTGGAGATCCCAAAGAGGGAGGGCGCACCTCCTCCTTGAGGTGGCACACTCTCAAGTGGGGACGTCAATCCCAAGGATTGACTCACCCTCTTCTCCACCTACTTTTATGATGTGTCATTCCCACATCTCTTGTCACATGAGACAACTCAAACCTCACTCCACTCTTCTCTCCCAGGTATCCTCACTCAAGAAGTGCACCCCTCCCACTTGGCATGCACATTTACCTTGGGATTGTCACCCGGGACACTATAAATCAAGGTCAACCCTCCTCTTTTGAGTTGGTTGGAGTTGGGGAGTTTTTCTTATGGTTTGTAATACCCTTGTTTCCCCCAATTTGTAAATATAACTATAACTAGCCAAGAGACTATGGAAAACTAAAATGTGTGTGAATGTTTGATTTGATGAACCTTGTATAAAAAGGGTCAATGTATGAATTTTTGTTATTAATAGAATTTGAATATGTGTTGCACAACTGTTGAAAGGGGGAAGGTTTGCCAATATAGACCATGGACGCTATAAGAGAAATGGTGAGGGGAAACCAAGAATGGTTGAGATGACCCTCACCAAACCAGTACCTACTAGGTGTAATTGTTCAACAATCCTCTGACCCATAAATGAATTACCAGTCAGGCTAGTAGTTGGAAGGCCATCCTCAAGAGTTAATGAGGAGATGGGATAGGGTACCCATCTGTAAGGCTTCCAGGCCTCACCATGAATGGGGATTCAGACCCACGCAACCTTGCTAAGGAAGGCAAGAAAGGAGGTAATTTGTGGACAGAGACAAATCTGCGAGATAGCAGAGTACAGAAAAAACACTCTCCAGAGAAGAGCAGGAAGCATACTTTGACTCAGGAGTTGAGAGGAAAAGCTTAACAGTAAGCTCGATCTGGATGAAAGAAGCCATGGGCAGGGTTTGGCTACAAGTTGATAAACGAGGCTGACGAGTGACTGAGGAAGTACCCGTGCAGACCTCCTTGCTTGGAGCAGAGAAAACCAGACACCCAGTTCCCGGGGGAGGAGAGTAACCTTCGTCCCTGATTGTTGTGGAGCAAAGAGAAATAATCTCTCTCAAAGCATCATGGTCTAGTTCTAAGGTGGCCAGTGGTGAATCCAGTAGGAGTGGTTGTGGCTATGGTTGGTAGGAAACATGCACCCCATTCACCAATTTCTTCACATTTTCCAGTTCTCATAAGTATTTTCATACTTTGTGTATTATATTGAATGTGATGATGAAATATTTGAGTTTATGATTCAGTCTTTCAGTATCTGAACAGTCATTAGAAAAGTTTTTTGATTTCTGTAAACTGTTATATCTATATGATCTTTCAATTTATTTCAACTTTGCTGCTAGATAGTGATGAGACATGAATCCACAGGAGAGAGGGGGTATGATCGACTGAAATGCCTAAGCCCTACCAACCCTATGAATTTTACCTTAGTGGGAATGTTAAGTCCGAATTCTGTGGGAGAAGGGAATTTTTCCCTTAGGCTATTCACCCATCTGACCGAGGACTTGTGCCCAGGTCCTTAACCCAATTACTGCTAAAGGAGTAGCGCTTAATTCCTAGAATTTCCAAAGTATCCATGTGACTGGAGTCTGGGAACCCTACGCTAGTCCAAAAGGGGATAACTCTTTCGGCTTCTAGACTTCGAGAATTGTGACTCACAATCCTCGAAAGTAGCCGAAGGCCGAAGTCGTGAATTGATGAGGGTCGTCAATCTGGGGAGTCCAAGGTAGATCTCTCTTAGCTGTTAGATCAGATGTAGGAAGGGAAGCATTAAGAACTTTGGCGAAGTCTGACTTTGGGAGATTTGAAATGGTCTAGCACCGAAACTCTTGAATGTCGGAGGCACGGAGTTAATCTGGACCATTGAAACTGGAGGGACACATGTCCCCAGATCAACGATTATCCAGGAGTCCACGTATTCGGCAATTTAGAAACGTGCGAGATTCCCTTGAAGCTCTGCAAGATGGATTAAATCCTGGTCGTAGATGCTAGGAAGTTGTGGCAATAGATCGGACGTAGTCCGAAAGGAAGGCCGAGAGATACATGTCGAAGTCCCAAATGTCGAACTGCTGAAGTGACGGGGACCGTTGGATGAATGGGTACGTCGCACGTGATCCCGTGGTCTGGAGACTCCATACTTCGAAAAAATTTGGCCAAGGGTTTTCGAGGGGTGAAAACCACCGAAGTTGCGAACACCGAAGTAAATCTCGACTGTTGGCCGAAAAGGACACGTGGTTCAAGATCCGAGGGTCCGCAGACTTAGCTCTTTGAGGGATTTGCATCGAGAGGATTCGGTAAGCTTTAAAGCCAGAGCTGCGAAGTAATGAGAACCATAGATATACGGATCTACGTGGAATCTTGCGGATCGTTAGATTGAAGGATCAAGTAGTTATCAGTCTATGATGACGTGGCTTGATGACGTCATTCGATGTGACGTGGACCCTCATTATGCATGCCACGTGTCACCCAGTTTTGGACGAATCATATGCCCATTGTGCATGTTAGAGCATAACACGTGTCACCCCCTATCAAGGACACGTGTCACCCCTTGACCCTCGCCGCATGTCGGTTCCTGGTTTGTGCCCGCCTAGCCAACGTGGTTGGTGACGTATACTAGACTCCGAGAGTTTGGGTAACTTCGGGAATTCAAGGATTTTGGGGTATGTTATAATTTAGGAACGAACAACACAAAATGTCAAACATCGATCGTCGAAGGGCCAAGTCCACGTGGCGAGATATCGGGAGTTAGGGAGTTTGGGCATAGTATGGTAAAAAGAAAGATTCAACGAGAATCACCGATCGCCGAAGGCTGAAAGTCTAATATCGATAGTCGATTGTCGAACGTCGAATGCCAAAGGGATAGGGGCACGTGGCGAGATTACGGGACTTTGGGGATTAGGATATAGGAATGTTAGACATCGAACGTCGAAGCCCTCCTTAACCGTAGGATCTCAGCGGAGAATGTGGATGGTCGATCTCCTCTGCTCTTCAGCGATCGGAGAATTTGACAACACTCTTGGAACTCCCGAAGTCCGGGAACTTCTGAAGTGTCGAAACCTTTGCTAACGTAGGTCTTAGCTCCCGGTATTCAGCCAGAGGTCACGAGGAGAACCCCGCTAGCTGGTTTAATCACTTAGTGAGAGATGTAAACTTCGGGGGAGCAAAATGAGAGTATTTTGCTTAAGTAAGGGACTGGAAATGAACCAGGGAAAGCGAAAATTTTATGCCCCATCCCTAGAAAGGGTATTTAGGGGTTGGGTGTGTTACATGGTTGGACACTATTATAATATTTTCATTTGGAATAAAAATACTTTTGGAGGTCATGAAGGTGTGTTATACATGTGTGTAGATGCTTGATGTCATTTGTGCTTAAACTATGAGGTAATACCTGCCTAATTTTTTATTTAAGCTTGTTGATTTGGCCTTTGAAAGGGTGCTATCATCCAGTGGGATAGGATTTTATCTAGCTTTGTTGTTAAATCCTATTGTTCATTTATATTTAGGGATTTTGATTTTTATACATGTTTTGGTTAACTAGAATACTTTTTCAAGTCTCTTTTGTAGGTGACACCAATTTTTGTTAGCAAATCTTACTGCCATGTTTTTAAAGCTTACAAGTTCTCATAGCTTGGAGTGGTGGTGGAACTTGCTTGTCTCCTCTACAACTTCAAGGATTTAAAAGATGTAGTCCCTCCTAAATTCATCTAGAGACCCCATTCCCCAAGGGTTCCAAGGCTACAAGATTATTCCTTTCTCTTTCTCATAAAAATTCTACATATTCTTTGGTTACCATTTTGCTTGCATGCAAGATCAAAGTTTTGTTTCTTTCAAAGTTAAATCTTAGGTAAACTTTATTTGCATGCAAAGATAAGTTAGATATTGTTATCCCTTACCCTAGGGATAACTAAGGAGATCATGTGTCAAGGCCCACAGGTCCTAGACATGGAGTTTTGAGAGTCGGGTGACTTGAGCATGGTCCCGAAGGGCCCCTCTTTTCTTCAGTGCAGCCCATTTATCAACATCAATAGTGTCCATCCCACCAACCTAGTCTTGAAGTAGCAGTAAGTATTGCTCCATAAGGTAATGATTCCGGGTATCATGGCATGTGTTACTCTGATTCTTGAAGCACTTGAATATGTTGCATGGAATTCTCCTTCATTTCATAACGTTTGCTTGGAAATTATGTTTTTTAACTTGTTCATACCTAGAGGGGTGACATGGTTCCCTAGTAATTTGATTTCCCTTTAGGATGGGTTTCCATTGGGTGGGTCTATGAAAGGTCATCGTCCGTTCCCTCCATACTTACCACTTTCCATATTTATTCCTCTCATCTCCCCCCTACCTTTGTTTGGGCATTGGGATTGGCCACACTAGGAAGGGTTGTACCTTGCCTTGTGGGAAGAAGGGGCTAAAGGCCCAAAGGGTAAAAGTAGCTAGCAAGAGTTAAAAGCCTTTAAAACCTTTGAGATGCTTCACCTAGGCATTCTCGAGAAAGCAGTAAAAAGCCTCTCATTAAGAACAGGGAACCCATAAGATAAATAAACACTCAAGGTACTAATTGGTGGATAGGAGGTCTCATCACGAGCCGGCCTATTACGACCATGGGCATGTGCAAAATGACACTACCGCCTATCTGGTCACCAAACCAGGGTAGTGGCTCTTGGTGGCATAGCCAAGAGAAAGGGGGTCTCATCACGAGCCAACCTTCTCATCTCTATGAAATGTTTGTGGATAG
>JZKD02S0974476.1:25171-38780 GCA_000966675.3 Picea glauca | reverse complement strand
GGGTTTCTGGATGCATTTCAGTTGTGTGTTTGAGATATTTATGGTTATTGAAAGTGCATGTTGGTTATTGCATCTGCATGTTGCATATTTATGGTTTAAACAGTATATAAAGGATTCATGTGGAAGTAAAGAACATCAACTGCCCAATAACATGTATTATGCGACTCAAGCATGGAAATACAATAGCATATTGGAAATATAGAATATAATCGTCAGCTAGATATCATGGATCGTCACTGGAATACAAACAAATAACATCAAAATACCCATGATCAGAAGATGATAGCAGATCTGATGCATGCACGGATAGATCGGCAAAAATATGCGATTCCGAAGAAGTACGGTAACCACTACCAGTTGGAAAACTCGTCCGGGAGAATCGACCATCGGAATGCACTGGAAATTGCTCCAATAGAAGCGCCCTAGTCTCTAGACTGAAATGGATGACTGTCGGATCTCAGATATAATCCATGAGGCACTAGATCTAGACCCCTTGGGGGTTTGCGCACCACCTGGGACACTAGATCTGGACCCCTTGGGGGTTTGCGCACCACCTGGGACACTAGATGCGCTCCAAAGGATTCCACCAATGGAATCTGATGCTATATGGCTCAAAACGATCGTCTCGCCAAATGCGGAACTGGGTCAGAAGGATTTGCTCGGATCTGCTCTGATACTCTGCATGCAACTCCAAATGTTTATCCGGAAGAGCTGGGCCCTAAATGGTTGGATGAGGCGATATGAAATATTCCACTGTCAGAATCCGACTATAGATGGATCAATAGAAGCGCTATGGCTGGATCTCAAATGGGTTGGAAGGAAACTGCAATCTGGACATAGATCTTGTGCAACTCTCCAAACCCTCAAATTGACTTGCGCCCTCACTGGCTGAGTTGCGTACTCTGCAATGGATACTCCTGAAAAGTATGGTGAAATACCTGGATGGTACCTACGATGGGCTAGGGTGTGTCTCTCAACATCGAAACCGATCAATGGTGGTGGTGTCCTCCAGAAATCCACAAAACAGTAAGGTCGGCTCTCTTCCTCCTCTGGGAACTCATAACATCAAATCATAACAATGCATAATGAATTAGGTTGCTTTACCCTTCCTTTATAGCTTCCCAAAACCCTAATTCATTGTTGACCTTTTCCCTCCAAGTGACTTTTACTTTATTTTATTATTCCTTGATTATATCACTTAATTCATAAATTAATTAACCATTTTGCCTGTAAAAAGTGATTTATCCATCCTGATGGCTTCTCCAGCCACTGAAAGTCACTTCTCATCATCTTATCTTGTAATGCTCTTCCTCTCGATTTCAATGAGCTATTACACTAAGAGTTTTCTTGATGCAGGAGCATCTACGATGTCATGGAACGAGCAGTGCGAGGGTAAAGAGATACAGCTGGACAGTGCCAGCGCATACATTTTTGAATCACTTTGAAGATTGTTGTGCCGCCATTTAACTGAAGGCATTCAAAGCTGAGCGCACTTGTATTATGTTATAGATAGGAAGGCATTTAATAGTTTTAATGTTGTTAGATAGGAATTAGCTGTAGATTAGACAGTTTTACTTCCGGGAGGGAAAACGAATATAGGCACCCTCCTTGTATAATGGAGATTATTATTATGATTATTATTCAGTCTTAGAATTGAGGAGCAAGAGAGAGAGAGAGCAAGCAGAGAACTTGTGAAGAACACCCATGTACAGATATTGAATTAATAGTGAAGCTTTGATTCAATTCCATGGCTGTGATTATTCTCTGTGTGTTGTTGATGTTATGCTGTTGCATATTTGCTTCTTGTTTTGCCTATTGTCTATATGCTGCATATGTGATTGCATGGAAGGTTCGAAATATGAGGGATTGAGAGAATTGAGTTTCAATCGTTTCTCTGTCTAAGCTGGGAGATTCCTGCAGAGAGTGCAGTGGAATACCTCCGCATAGAGTGCGTTGAGGAGGCTGGACAGTTAAACCCTCACCCTTGTTTTCCCAGAAGTTGTGTTGAGTTAGAAGAACCGTGCAGGTGAATTGCAGGTTGAGTGAAGTCTCAGAGTCAAGCCTGGGAGGAGAAGAACAGGAGAGCCGTGGTTAATTTCCATGGACATGTTTATTTTATGCGTGTTGTTGGCATTGTGCCTTTGCATATTTACTTCCTTTTACTTACTTCTTTCATATGCTGCTTATGTGATCTTATGGAAGAATTGAGTTCGGAAGGGTTCCGAGTGAAAAGTTGGTGAAAGCTCAGGAGGGAGAGTTCCTTGCAAGTGTCGTGGGACAGACCCAGGTGAAGCCTGAACGGGAGAAGCTTTGGAGCAGGAAGACTCTTCAGGAGGAAGAGAATCGACGACTTGAACTCTTCGGAAAGAGTTAACCTTCAAGCGCGAGTAGAACCCGGTTGCCATCGCATATCGGTATATCGGGGTTGGCAAGTGAAAGAGTTGCATGCACGTTGAAATCACGGTTATCGATTTCCAGTTTCCGTGGGAGCGCCGAATTTCAGAGGAACACGTGGCACGTAATCTCGGGACGTCGGGTCTTAGGAGTTGAAGGGAAAGAAATTGGTCTCATAAGTCGCGAACTCGCGAGGGGCGAAATAGCGATACTCGGGTATCGGTGACTCGGGCCTCGGAAGTCGAAGTGGATTTACCTGGGACTTGCGGGAAGCGAAGCCGCGAGATTTCGAGATTGTGAGTCTCGGCCCCTCGGTACATCAGATATCGAGAGCTGAAGTCCCGAGTGGTTGGGAGCGCGAGAGGCGAAGTCCCGATCCCCGAAGTAGAGAAGAAGAGGACAGAGAGGAGTGAACTGTGGGTGTAGAGAATCCGATAGGAAGGAAGGAGAACCGTTGAGTTCTTCGGGCCCGTGGAAAGTGAAAGTCCTGGTGAAAGCGACTGTGCCGTCGAGGGCAAGAGGGGTTGCGTCAAAGTGGTATCAGAGCCTGAAGATCTTGTCTGTATATTTCAGGAAAGAGGAGTGAAGGAGGAAAGGAGAGCACTCTGATACTCATGACTTGCGTCAGAGTGGTATCAGAGCTAGAAGTGGAGTTCTCTTTGTTCAGGTAGCAGAGAGAAGCAGATACACCATGCCACCCAGAAGAGAGAGGCAGTCACCTGATCGTGAAGACAGGGACGCGCGAAGAAGGGGTAGGCCAACAGGGAACCCAGAGATAGAAAGACAGATGCAAGATCTCCGAGCAAGGCTCGAGGAGATGGAAACTGCGCAGAGACGTGGAGTGGGCGCGTGGGAGTTCAGTGATCCCGAAGTGGAAGAGGAAGCTGGACACGATGCTGAAGAAGTCACGGCAGAAGATACATTAACAGAGAGGTTGATCAGAGCCATTTCTAGAATGAGCTCAAAGACAAAGATGGACATTCCCGTCTATGAGGGAAGTCTAGATGCAGAGAAATTGTTGGATTGGATCCGAGCATTGGATACCTACTTCGACTATGAAGATGTCGAGGAGGACAAGAAAATAAGGCATGATGTTACCAAGCTGAAGGGACATGCAGCCTTATGGTGGGACGAGCTGCAGGTGGATAGGCGTTGCAAAGGAAAACAGAAGATAAAGAGATGGGACCGGATGATCGCTAAGATGAAGGCGAAGTTCATTCCAAGGGATTACTAGATCACTCTGTTTAGGCGCATGCAGAACCTGAGACAGAAGTTGATGACGGTGAAGGAATACACCGAAGAATTCTATAGGCTCAACATCAGAGCTGGTCATCGGGAGAGTGATGACGAGAAGGTGGCGAGATACCTGAATGGTCTTAGGTATGACATTCAGGATGAATTGAGCATGGTCACCATCCAGACAGTTGAGGATGCGTACCAGATGGCTCTGAAAGCCGAGGAAAAGCTGAGCCGCAAGTAGGGACAGCGAGGGCGAGGCAGGAGCCAGCCTAGGGGTAAGGCGGTTACCCAAGAAAGAACTCAGAAGTCTCAGGGTAGAGTTTAAAGAGGTGGAACCTCACAGCAGAGGTAGCAATATGCTGAGCCGATGAGGAAGCATACTGAGCAGGGTGGCGTATATGTTGACGCCAACGTAATTCCTCGTACCCGAGGTAGAGGAAGAGGCCGTGGAGGAATTATCACATGTTTTACATGTGGGAAGGACGGACACAAGGCTGTTGACTATCCAGAAAGGAAGATGGACAGAGGAAAAGCTCACGTTGCTGAGGCGCAGAGGTGTGACGTTGAGGATGACGACACTGGGAGTGGGAAGTCACTGACAGTGCACAAGGCTCTCTTGAAACCTGAGAGAGAGGTGGACAGCTCAGTGCAAAGATGCCGACTGTTCCAGACGACTTGCAAAACCAAGGGCTGGAAATGCAAGGTCATAGTGGACAACGAAAGCACCGATAATCTCGTCTCGACCGAGATGGTCGAGAAGATGGAGCTGAAAACGAACAAACACCCGAGTCCATATAAAGTGACATGGCTGCAGAAAGGACACCAGGTATGTGTTACGAGATAGTGCTTGGTTGGATTTAAAATGGGTGAATATAAGGATGAGTCCTGTGTGATGTCATTCCCATGGATGTCTGTCATGTTTTATTGGGTAGACCTTGGCAGTATGACCGACATGTTGTTCATGATGGGAGGATGAACACATACACTTTGGAGAAGGATGGGAGATCACATACATTGCATCCGGTAAAGGATAAGGAAGGGAAGCCGGAAGTGAGCAGTACCATACTTCTCATGAGTGGGAAGGAGCTTCTCACAGAGCTGGAGAAGGATGAAGATCCACAGTTCTTTGTTATCAGGAAGCTGAGAATTGTCCTGACAAGCACAAGAGTGGACGACTTACCAGAGGAGATTCAGGAACTGTTGGGAGAGTTCGCTGATATCATCATGGACGAACTACCTCGTTCGTTGCCACCGATCAGGAGTGTGAGTCACCACATTGATCTCATACCCAGGGCAAGATTACCAAATAAGGCAGCATACAGGTTGACACCTCAGGAGAATGAGGAAGTCAAAAGGAAGGTACATGATCTGCAGGATAAAGGACTGGTGAGGGAGAGCCTGAGTCCGTGTGCCGTTCCAACGGTACTGAGTCCGAAGAAAGATGGAGGCTGGAGGATGTGTACAGACTCCAGGGCGATAAATAAAATTACCATCAGGTATAGATTTCCACTGTCGAGAATGGATGATCTGATGGATTGCCTGAGTGGGGTAAATTATTTTTCGAAGATAGATCTCAAGAGCGGATATCATCAGATCCGGATGAGAGAGGGAGATGAGTGGAAGACAACATTCAAAACAAACGAGGGTTTGTACGAATGGCTGGTCATGTCGTTTGGGTTAAAAAACGCGCCAAGCACATTTATGCGGCTGATGAATGAAGTCCTGCGAGAATTCATTGGCAAATTTGTGGTCGTATACTTGGATGACATACTAATTTTCAGCAAAACGAAGGTTGAACACTTGAGGCATTTAGCCATTGTAATGAGAAGGCTACAACAGGAGAAGCTGCTGATCAATTTGAAGAAGTGTTCCTTCATGCAGACATAACTCATTTATTTGGGTTTTGTAATCTCGGCAAATGAATTGAAGATGGATCCTGAGAAGGTGAACGTAATCAGGAATTGGCCATCGCCAAGGAATGTTTTTGAAGTAAGGAGCTTTCATGGACTGGCTAGCTTCTACCGAAAGTTCATTCAAAATTTCAGTGGAATCAGCGCAGCAATGATGGACATTGTGAAGAAGCAGCATAAGGTTTTTCATTAGACAGCAGAGGCTGAAAGGAGCTTCAATTTGTTGAAGCGGAAGATTACCGAGCAGCCAGTGTTAGTGCTGCCGGATTTTCAGAAAACCTTCCAGGTGAAGTGTGATGCTAGTGGATATGTTGTTGGAGGAGTTTTGAGTCAGGATGACCGACCTGTAGAATATTACAGCAAGAGGCTGGATGATGCAAAGCTGAAGTACTCCACGTACGATAAAGAGTTCTATGCCATCATTCGGGCATTAAAGAAGTGGAGGCATTATCTCATACCCAAGGAATTTTTCCTGTACAACGACAACCATGCATTGCAGTTCGTGAGTCAACAAGAGAAGATGAATCAGAAGCATGCAAAGTGGGTGGAATACATGCAGAATTTTACATTTGTGATAAAGCACATTTCAGGGACTGCGAACAAGGTAGCTGACACCTTGAGCAGAAAATGTTTGATGCTGCAGGAGTTTAGAGTCAAGACTTTGGGTTTTGAAAATTTGAAGGATATGTATGCATGTGACGCAGACTTTGGCGAGGCATACGAGGCAGCCGAGAACCCAGTTCTCAGGGATAGGAGTCCGTGGATTGACTACCTGATCCAGGATGGATTGTTGTTTAAAGGCAATCAATTGTGCATTCCAGATTGCTCTATGAGAGAGAATTTGGTGAAGGAAAAGCACAGCGGAGGCTTAGCAGGTCATTTTGGACATGACAAGACCTTCGCCAAGCTGAGCGAATCTTATTATTGGCCTGGCCTGTGCACTGATGTAAAGCGATTTGTTGACAGGTGTCGGATATGTCAACACGCGAAAAGCCGAAAGCAGAACGCAGGGTTCTAGCAGCCATTGCCCATACCCGAGAGACCATGGGAGGCAATTAGCATGGATTTTGTGTTGGTTTTACCGAGAACTCAGAGAGGAATTGATTCCATATTTGTGGTGGTGGACAAGTTTTCAAAGATGGCACATTTCATACCGTTTCATAAGACCAGCGATGCCACGCACATTGCCAACTTGTTTTTCAAAGAAATTGTCTGATTGCATGGATTGCCGAGAAGCATAGTCTCGGATTGGGACACCAAGTTCGTAGGTCACTTTTGGAGGACGCTATGGAAGAAGCTAGGGACTGACTTGGCATTCAGTTCTATTTACCATCCGCAGACAGATGGGAAGACCGAAGTAGTCAACAGAAGCTTGGGGGATCTGTTGAGAAGCCTGGTGACCGAGCATCACAGCAGTTGGGATCAGATCCTACCACAGGCGGAGTTTGCGTACAACGATTCTGTGAATCGGAGTACAGGTAAGAGCCCATTTCAAATTTTGTATGGGACACGGCCGCGAGGATTATCTGAGCTCAGGGGGTCAGAACAGGCTGAAACAAGCAACGCAAAAGCTGAAGAATTTGTTGAGGCGATGCAAGAACTTCACGCAGAAGTGAAGCAACGACTGATGAAGGTGAACCAGGAGTATAAGCGCAGAGCCAACCAGAGGAAAAGACAACTTCAGTTTGAAGTTGGAGACATGGTTCTGGCGCACCTGAGGAAGGAAAGGTTCCCGAGAGGAACATATAACAAGCTCAAGATGAAGAAAATTGGACCGTGCAGAATCCTAAGGAAATTTGGTGAGAATGCATATGAGCTTGAATTGCCAGAGGGCATTGGGATATCTCCGATTTTCAATATTTCGGACTTATACCCATACAGGGTTGATAAAGCAGACACTAGAACCAAGGAACCAGTGGTCCAGTGGCATAAGCAATTACCAGTTGCACAAAAATCGCAGATGGAGTGCATACTGGATAAACGAGTTGGAAGGAAGACCAAGAGGAAACAATATTTTGAGTACCTGGTGAAATGGAAAAATCACCCAGTGGAGGATGCCAGCTGGGAAACAGAGACAGTGATTCAAAAGCATGGGCAGACTATGCAGGAGCTCATGGACAGGAGCCCATGAAATATTTTAAGCCGAGGAGTATGATGCAGGAGCATCTACGACGTCATGGAATGAGCAACGCGGGGGTAAAGAGATACAGCTGGACAGTGCCAGCGCATACATTTTTGAATCACTTTGAATATTGTTGCGCTGCCATTTAACTGAAGGCATTCAAAGCTGAGCACACTTGTATTATGTTATAGATAGGAAGGCATTTAATAGTTTTAATGCTGTTAGATAGGAATTAGCTGTAGATTAGACAGTTTTACTTCCGGGAGGGAAAACGAATATAGGCACCCTCCTTGTATAATGGAGATTATTATTATGATTATTATTCAGTCTTAGCATTGAGGAGAAAGAGAGAGAGAGCAAGCAGAGAACTTGTGAAGAACACCCATGTACAGATATTGAATTAATAGTGAAGCTTTGATTCAATTCCATGGTTGTGATTATTCTCTGTGTGTTGTTGATGTTATGTTGTTGCATATTTGCTTCTTGTTTTGCCTATTGTCTATATGTTGCATATGTGATTGCATGGCAGGTTCAAAATCTGAGGGATTGAGAGAATTGAGTTTCAATCGTTTCTCTGTCTAAGCTAGGAGATTCCTGCAGAGAGTGCAGTGGAATACCTCCGCATAGAGTGCGTTGAGGAGGCTGGGCAGTTAAACCCTCACCCTTGTTTTCCCAGAAGTTGTGCTGAGTTAGAAGAACCGTGCAGGTGAATTGCAGGTTGAGTGAAGTCTCATAGTCAAGCCTGGGAGGAGAAGAACAGGAGAGCCGTGGTTAATTTCCATGGACATGTTTATTTTCTGCGTGTTGTTGGCATTGTGCCTTTGCATATTTACTTCCTGTTACTTACTTCTTTCATATGCTGCTTATGTGATCTTATGGAAGAATTGAGTTCGGAAGGGTTCCAAGTGAAAAGTTGGTGAAAGCTCAGGAGGGAGAGTTCCTTGCAAGTGTCGTGGGATAGACCCAGGTGAAGCCCGAACGGGAGAAGCTTCGGAGCAGGAAGACTCTTCAGGAGGAAGAGAATCGATGACTTGAACTCTTGGGAAAGAGTTAACCTTCAAGCGCGAGTAGAACCCGGTTGCCATCGCATATCGGTATATCGGGGTTGGCAAGTGCAAGAGTTGCATGCACGTTGAAATCGCGGTTATCGATTTCTAGTTTCCGTGGGAGCACCGAATTTCGGAGGAACACGTGGCACGTAATCTCGGGACGTCGGGTCTCAGGAGTTGAAAGGCAATCAATTGGTCTCATAAGTCGCGAACTCGCGAGGGGGCGAAATAGCGATACTCGGGTATCGGTGACTCGGGCCTCGGAAGTCGAAGTGGATTTACCTGGGACTCGCGGGAAGCGAAGCCGCGAGATTTTGGGATTGTGAGTCTCGGCCCCTCGGTACATCGAATATCGGGAGCTGAAGTCCCAAGTGGTTGGGAGCGCGAGAGGTGAAGTCCCGATCCCCGAAGTAGAGAAGAAGAGGACAGAGAGGAGTGAACTGTGGGTGTAGAGAATCCGATAGGAAGGAAGGAGAACCGTTGAGTTCTTCGGGCCCGTGGAAAGTGAAGGTCCTGGTGAAAGCGACTGTGTCATCGAGGGCAAGAGAGGTTGCGTCATTTCTCCAAGTAATATTCCCATTATGACCTTAGTGAATTTAATTAAGATATGACCCATAATAACTCAAAATTATGGAAATCGTTGGAATGCAACAGAACCAAAGCCCAGCTGTGTGGAATGGATCCTGATGATGAACGATACAAGTCGGGCCCAAATAAACCCCTCAATATCTCCCGAACTCTCTGTCACCCCTATCTGGCTACTCTAGTAGGCATAGCACTTTGTAAAGTTATAATTTCCCAAAATGGGGACATTATAGTCCTCCCTGCCGGAATATTGCTTGTCCTCAAGCAATAACTGAATCCAACTACATATGATACCGGGGTCCCATATCCACCTGTGTGACACAAGGTAGACTCCCCTCAAGATGTGGTATCTCCAAGTGCTCACCACACATGACACCCACATGCTCCTGATGAGTAGAATGATCAATGGCCGAGGAATCTCAGTCAACTCCCTGAGTAACCACTCTACTCGAAACTCAACTCCATCAAACGTTGGACTACCAAGCACTCCAATCCCTAGATCCCATATTAGAATGTAAACTACAATGCTCTGTGGAGTATAGTTCTGTAACATATCAACACCATGAGTCTCCTGCAAATAACACATGGCCTCAACTCGAAATGGGTCTATCCTACCAAACCATACCAAAATTAACACGACCCCCACCGACTGAACATGTTGTTTCCATAGTGAGGTACTACAAGACCTCAACGAATCACCAGTCAGTGATGTGCTCTCCCCAATACTGAAACTCAATGGAAAATCAAAGTGACTCCCCCCTGCAAACATCCAATCTTCTTCATCAGTCAATGAAATGCCCGGTCCTGTAATCCCAGGGTCCCATGCTAGTCTCTGATAGGGACCATCATGTCGATGTTTCTCTACTCTAATCATGACTGTCTGCTCAAAGTATCCATACTATCTCTCCACTCCTGGATCCTCATAAGATGAAACAAACTATTAACCAAATGGACTCCCGGATCCCATGTCAAATTTGGAAGTTCATCACTTCCAATCCCCACTAACTGTTGGTGTGCCCTACTGGTAACTGTCGAAAGCACTATGTTATCGCGCAGTTTGTATGTTATGTCACAGGCTATAAGATAGAGGACAAACTGGCCTAACAAGAACCTTCCCCACCCAATGTCACCTCGATGGGGAGGTTCTTTCTGTTTAGGGAGGTTAGCCCAGGGGAGACGTCCCCGGTAACCTGGGGTTTGAAGAGGCAAAGGATACAAGGTCAAGTGTTAAGATTTCCCTCCTGGCAGGTTACCACCAGTATCAGATAGTCCGGCTAATCAGCCAATAAAATAAGTGTAGGCCCTGTTGAAAACACCTGGTCGGAACAAGATAATAACAAGACAATATGTATATTGCAGGCTATAACTCAAAGGGTTAGTACTTCTTTAACTATATGATTGAATTCAATAAGCAATGAAATAGATAAAAGATGAAAGTCAACGTTCTGTTTTTTTTAGCCTATGAAAGATCATCAATTCATCAATATCTACCAAATGACCAAGCCTACAGTATATCCAATCAATAATTTTCTCAGTAAATGCTTGACGTCATCATTCAATTGCTTATATCAGTCAAAATCTTGTTGAGTCAACTATGACGTCAACCTAGGTTAGCAGTGTTAGGGTTAGTTAGGGTTTCAGAAATTAAAGTTTAAAAGATGGTTTTGTACACTAGAGACTCAACGTTGGAGATTTAACCAGTGCCTTAGGGTATATGGAGTCAAAAGTAAGGGCACAAAGTCTCGGGAGGATTAAAACTTAGAGACTGGAAGGTAGGGTTCTATGGTGCTGCAAAGACAGGGCCCTAGAATCAATACCCTAGGGGAAAGAGGCTCACTCTGGTGTTTCTTAGGCAAGGCCTCGTGCTCTTTCCTCCTTCTCTAAATAATCTTGGCAAAACGGCTAGCTCAAAGTACAAATTTAAGGGAGAAAGCATTGCAAAGGCAAGGCCTTCAAACCCTAGGAGGTGAAACCCTAGGTGTATTCAAGCTAGGCCTAGGACGTCTCCTCTTTTCAACCTATAACTTCAACGCTAGCTTAGAAAAACGAAGATTAGTGTAGCAACCAATAGGCTATGTCTTCTTTTTTCAATGGCTGAAAACTATTTCTCATCAAGGGGACATGTAGCAATGACCTACTTGTGTGATTTCTACCTAGGGTTTAAAATCAACAAATTTATAAGTAAATGCAAGAATACTAACATACAACCATCCAATCAATAAGTTTTGCAGGAAAAACACTTACATTTCATGAAGAAAAGCATATGCAAACCCTAGTTGTAAACCTTCCATGAGAGAAATCCCATAAATGCCAAGAGAAATCCTCCTTCAAGAGTAGCGCCTCACTTTAAAACACCAAAATTACCCAAGTAGGGCGCAAGAAATAGTATCTCACAAGAGAGTGAGTTGTGTTATGTCCAAATGAGGGAAAAACATCCTCAATATATATCAATCCATGACCTTTACTTTACATAATAGGTCATTAAAACAGCTGACAAGGCTGACTACAAAAATTACACTGTTTTTACATTAACTGCTAAGTAAAAGACATAAAATGAGCAAAAGGTGGGACGTCAAGCCCTTCTGAGGGAGATGTTGGCCCTTTTTGGGCATATCCGGCATCCAGAAGTCAGGTGTTAGCCCCTTTAGGGATCCTCTAAGCTTCCACACATGCCATTAATCTCATCACAATGCCACACGCTCAAGAAGACGTTTGAATCTCTTGGGTGACATCTTGTCCATCAAGAGGAAAATGTTCCATCTGAAGTGGGTCATCCCCCCTAGGCCGGGCTCAGCCAAAGTGTCCTGGGTGGAACTTCCTTCTTTTCTTCATGTGCAAAGGCTCATAATACCACTGTCCTATCTCTGCCACTGATGGGATCCCAACAACCATCTGATGGGCTCTTCAACCCCATGGAGGTCTGAGCTAATCATCTCCCCATGTGTACCGGTCCACTGGTACCTGTCCGTCGGGCATGGTCCTGCACATCAAAAAATTCGCACTCCATGGGCTCCTCAGTCCTCGGGATCATAGTAATGTCAATCATATTTCATCATTAAATTTATCAAATACATGCATAAAACCCCTAGCATATCCTCTAATAGCTCAAAGAGATTACACTGATCTACTATACAAAGTTGAAGAAAGAGACAGAATAACCTATTGGTCCAGTATCCATAAGAAGAAGAAAGTTTCCAAAGAACATTATTCAAGCCATGTAACATGAAGTGATATGGTCTAAGGATGTCCAGTCATAGTGAAGACTAGGGGTAGGTATTGTCCGTGGGTGCCTTTGTAGGAGGCGAGTTGTACCCGTCATGGATGCAGTTTTTTTTTTCAAGCCCCTTTATTGCTTTTATTCTTTCTTCATTTATTACTTTTTATTTCATTTTTACTTGAAGGTCTGACTAGAGGACACCGCCTTGGCATGGTGACCAGAGCTGACAGTGTTACCCACTAGTATTTTTGAAGAAATGATAAGGCTGGCTTGTGATGAGACCCCCTTTCCCTTGGCCATGCAACCAAGGGTCATTGCCCTGGCGTGGTAACCAGATAATGGCAATGTCATGCTACTAGATACCTATGAACATAATGGGCTGGCTCGTGATGAGACCTCCCATCCTCTTGGTTAGGTCTTGTTTTATTATTTTCTTCGGGTCCCTTTTGTTTCTTATCAAGAGGCCTTTTATTGCCTTCTTGAGGATCCCTGGGCGAGGCATCTCTAGGTTTTATTTCATATGGATTTTACCTTTTACCAGTCTCTTTTACCTCCTGGGCCTTTAGCCCCTTCTTCCCACAGGACAAAGTGTAACCCATCAAATAGGTCATCCTGGTGCCCGGACTAGGGGAATGGGATGGATGTATGGGAGATGAGATGTAAAATGATAATATGGTGGGAGCGGACGATGGCTCTTCAAATCCCCCCTGGTGGCTAACCAAAACCCATGGATACAAGCTTGCTAGGGAACCCCGTTAATCCCTCCAACAATGGTCAAGTGGGTTAGTGTAAGATCCAAGCAGTTGTCAAAAATGTAAGGAACCTGATGCATATATCTGAAAGTTATAATGATCAAACATGACACATACCATGATACTTGGACCAATTACCTCATGGAGCAAGAGTCTTCTCTGATGCAAGTTCAAGTCGATGGTGATGGATGCTTCTGCTACTGATAGGACAAATCTGGTGAAGAAAAAGAAGGATGGGCCCTCCAGGGCCATGCTCAGGTCAATCCTGCTCTCGGTACTCCATGTCTAGGACTTGTGGGCCTCGAGACATGATCTCCTAGTTATCCCTAGAAAATGGGGAT
>JZKD02S0974475.1:866211-922276 GCA_000966675.3 Picea glauca | reverse complement strand
CTGATGCATCACACTCTAGTACAAAAGGTAGTGTGAAATCCAACAATGCTAACATTGGACATGTGCCCATGAATTCCTTCATATGATCAAATGCCTTATGTGACTCGTCTGTCTAGATGAAGGCCCCATGTATGATGAGGTCAGTGAGTGGTTCCCCCAACTATGAAAAACCCTTCACAAACCTCCTGTAATAGCTACATAGCCCAAAGAAACTCCTCAACTTTGTCACGTTCTTGGGCATTGGCCAATCCAAAATGGCCTTGATCTTCTCCTGGTGCACTTGTACCCCCTATGCACTGATAATGTGGCCCAAGTATAAAATTTTTGTCATGCCAAACTCACACTTTGACTCCTTGGAATACAACGATTGTGACTCCATGGTGCTAAGTACCTCATCCAAATACCTCAGATGCTCCTTCCATGTCTTGTTGTACACCAAAATGTCATTGAAGAATACCAATATTGATTTCCTCAAGTGATCTCAGAATATATGGTTCATGCAAGCCTAAAATGTGCTTGGTTCATTAGTTATCCCAAATGGCATAACCAAGAACTCAAAATGTCCATAGTGGCATCACAATAATGTCTTCTCTATATTCTTCTCTCTAATGTTGATTTGATGATATCAAGAGCGTAGGTCAATCTTAGAGAATAAAAATGTTCCATGCAGTTCGTACGTCAACTCATCAATGTGTGGGATATGATATTGGTTTTTGATGGTTTTCTTGTTCAAATCATGGTAATCTATACACATCCTCATGGTACCATCCTTATGCAGAACTAAGACAACTGAAGAAACGAATGAGTTGTTTTTGGGTCTGATGTGTCCCATAGYAAGAAATTCATTGATTATTTTTTCTATATAATCCTTGAACCTCCTAGGATGATGATAGGGTGTTGTAATCATGGGTTTAGAAACCTCATCCATCTCAATGGTGTGCTCAAACCCCTCGTCGGGTGGTCTCCATGGCGGAATCTGACCAAAAACCTATTGATTTTGACTCAACAAAGTCCTGATCTATGTTTGATATTGTTTCTTACCATCTGAATCCCTCTATGTGGTGATTGAGAACTCTGTTGCATATGCTACTTCCCCATGCATGAATATACTCTCCATCCTCTTCACTGAAACTCTCTTGGGTACCCCTGTCGACATGCCCCTTAGTACAATCCTCTTCCCCTCACTGTCTCTGAACCCCATCTCTAAGGTTTGGTAGTTGGTAGAAATCTTTCCCAAGGTGATCAACCACTAGACTCCCAACACCACATCTATGTCATATAGGTCAACTACATAAAATGCATCTCTCATGGTGTAGTTACATAACTTTACCTCCAAGTTTGGGACTCTATATACAGACTCCAATGTGTGGACATCTGCTACTGCAACATCAAATCCCTCAAACTCCTATGTCTGAAGTGCTCACCTCGATACTAATGTAGCGTCAATGAAGTTATGATTTTCCCAACCATCTATCAGGGAAATTTCCCGATATCCATGGATAATCCCTCTGATCCTGAGGGTGTAATACATGGGAATACCAGTAAGGGTCGCTATGAATCCTCCCTTTGTTGGTTCTCATATCTTAACCTTCTCACGAGGATGTGGCTCTACCGGTGGTTGGGCCCCTAGCGGTGTCAATGGTGTCCTTGGAGGATGATCCTCTACATGTGATGGATCCTCCTCTAAGCTAGTGGATTCACTAGCATGTTCCTCATCATCAATGTCTGCTTCCACCTCAATGTAATGGATCTCTCCCTTTCCCATGCACCTAGGGATGGGGACCCAAGGGTCCTTGCATGTGAATCATAGCTTCTTCCTCATAAGCTCACGCCTCATATGATCATCCAACTTTTCCTTACCCATCCACTCTCTTTGGAATGGTTTCCTATCCCAGTCCTTATGTGGGACAAAGGGTTTGGAAAAAGTTTTGGTTTTTGTCACTAATTCTTCTAGATCTCTAGTTGGAAGGATGACATCCTATAGTGTGTGAGGTTTGTAGGCATTCACCCATACTCTCAACGTTTTAGTGAGACCCTCTGTGAAAAGAATGATCAACCTGGGCTCTGAAATATTTGTCACTACCATGAATACCCTATGAAACTCTGTGATGAATGCCTCTGGTGTGCTAGTTTGTCCCAACTAGGCTAAATCCCTGAAATGGATCTTTGGATCCCTCCTGTCAAACCTTTCCATGATCCTCTCTGTGAACTCCCTATAAGAATTGATGTGACTATGACCCAACATTACAAGTCCATGATGATGCCACTCATGTGCCTCTCCCTCCAAATGCAGGGTAGTGAAACTGATGTCCTCAGTTTCTGTCATCTGGTTGAGCTTGTAGTACGTGTCTAGTTTTTGTACCCAAGCTCTGGTAGTTCATTTGGATGATCTTTCGAAAGAAGGTATAGTAAGTTTACCTAATTTCCTAATGAAATCTATGTTTTGTCCATGTTGTTGTCCTCCCCTTTAAGGATCTATAGGGTGGTTCCCGAGTCTTAGTCCACAATACTCTACTAAGATCATGTCCTGATGGAACTCTGGTATCAATGCTACATACTCTCTCTTGTACTCTGAAATATCCTCTACCTGTGTAGTTTGTCTCTGTGCTACTTGATGTTGTAATGCTGCTGGAGGTGCCATCTAAACTATAGGGAATAGTGGCCTGGGGATCCTACTTGATGAAATGTATGTGTGAGTAGGTGAATCGGGTATACTTCCTATCCCTTAGTTCCCCTATGATGCATGCAAGGTATTTGTGCATGGGATGCTCCCTGCAATCAATCTATCAACCATCTATGCCAAGGAATGAGTCATGGCCTGCTAAATAATCACCAGATTGCTAATAACTTGCATGAAGGTTGCATATGGGTCCATGGGTGATTTGGAATGACCTTCTTTCCTTTCATACCTGTCTCCCATCATCCTCTCTTCCTCACGTTCTGCCTCACGCTATTCCCCTCTCTCTTCTTCCTTATGTGTCTCTTCCTCTTCCTATGAACTATGAGGAAAGGGGGGATAATATTCCCTAGGTCTCCTCCTTTCTCTGCATATGTTGTATGTGACATATTCATCACCTAAGTGCTCACGACCCTTTGGGTTCTCTATTGAACTCATTGAAACTTTAGCCATATGATGGAAGGACTAAAGCTATGATACCACTGTAATATCCCTAAATCTGCAAATTGAAATATGTGCCTCAATTGCCGACTATTAGTTTCCGAACCTGATACTCTTTGGGATTATGGATGTGGTTAAAGGTTTTTCTTTTTGTTTCAATGGATCTGAAAGTGTTTCTTTCGTTTAATAGTATATAATCAAACATACAATAGATATCAAACACATAACAACTGTGACCAAGTATATTATGAAATATAATTGAAGGTACAATACAGCATGCGAAGAAAATAAATGAATCACTCATCTAGATCAAGACTAGATGGATCTTATCTGGAATACACACAACAATGCTAAATCAAAATACCCAGAATGAAGGATGATGTTGGATTAGTGGATGACCAATATGAACTGTTGTATTCTACGACAACTACTGCAAGATTGAAATGTTTCCCCTGGTGGCTAAAATCCTCAGATAACCATGAAATATGTCTCCAACTATGCACCCTAACCTCAAACACCCTCTCAGTAACTGTTTGCCTAAATATCAACCCTTTGTTGATTGGTACGAACCCGATATGGGATCCCCTAGGGGGTTGCGCCCCTCCTCAGTGCAACGGTTGCACCCTAGTGATTCCACCTTTAGAATATGGTTGTAACTATCTCAATCTAAGCTCCCTGGCCTCCTCTAAACTAGGTCGGAAGGGTTTCCCCAGATATGGTCTAGTGATTTCTCTCTTGAATGTTCCTCCCCAAGTGTTGTGCCCTCAATAGCTGATTGGTGCGCCCTATATGATTCCTCTATCAAAATATGGAAAGTAATATCTCAAAAGATGCACCCTTCCTTCCTCTCAACTGGGTTGGAAGGAAATCCCTAGATTCTCCCTAGTCAAGACAAGATAAACCTCTGAGTCTCCCAACACTTGCACCCTCACCCTGATGAAGTGTGCACTAGCTATATGAACCTGTAAAACTGCTGCTGCAAAATGATGAAAGATCTGGATGATCTTCTGGGTGACTATGTTGTGTCTCTCAAAATTGAAATCAACCCACTAGTGTCTTCCTCCTGGAATCCACAATCTCCACTAATTTACTTCAACCTGTTTTTTCTCCTCAGATCTCAAATGTCAAATCATAAACTGTCATACTGAGGAATTAGGTCACTTTTCCCTTCATATACCCACTCAAAACCTAATTCTCTGTTGACCTCTATATTTATCTCCTTCACTTATGCACCCCTCTATTTTTAGATTAATTAACTTAAACAGAACTTTTCCAACTTTTCACTTAATGTCACTTTCGAAATATAACATTCCCTAGTGAAATGACACCAAATGACTATGTTTCCCTTATTTCTCCCTAGACATAGTCTAAAAGGGGATGTTTAAACTACTAATCCATCCTCTCTGGAGCTCCTACTAGGAAAGGGACATTACATATTCTTATCCAAAAATCCATGTAAAAGGGTTTTAACATCTAACTTCACTAACTCAAGATCAAGTAATAGAACTAGTGCTAAAGCCTAACACAACATGAATAGATACAATCTTAAAAATTGGTGATAAAATTGGACATGGAAATCAATACCCTCCAAATACCCTTTCTCTATTAGTCATTCTTTGTACCATTCATATTTTAATATGTCTGATTTCATGAGAGGAGATTCATCAAACCTTGCATCTATGTTAATGATGATTCTATGAGAAGAAGAATCCCACAATATCTATCACTTAAAACCATCACCATAACCAACAAAAATATACATGTTTGATGTGGGTCCTACATAGAACATTGATAAGAACATAAGAATCAAAACTAACAAATTTCACATTTGAGTAATTACAAGATGCCCCATTCATACCTCTTCCAAAATATTCTAGTCTTTTGCAACTGATGGTGATTGATTTACGAGATTACATGACCACTTCTGCCCACAACTCTTGCTGCAACTTGGCATTACAGAACATTCCCCTTCGATCCTAGCTTCCTTGCATAATTTCCAAATTCCAAGGATGTGAACCCACCTCCATCATCTAGTCTCAAACACTTGATTGACGTTCCAGTACTCTTTTCACCACAAAGCTCTAGTAATAGACCCACCTTTCTAACCTAGACAACCCCAGTTCTCTACCTTGAACTTTGCATTCAAAACCTTGACCAAATATGGCCAAGGTGACCCAAATGAACCTTTGTCACTCAACTCCAAGTACCTTATGTGTTGGTTGTGGAGATTGATTATCTCCATGTTTCTTAGGTCTTTGTTTTCAGCCATGTTTATAACCCATGAAGACTGTACACCCTGTTACACATTATTTTTGTCACCCTTATGACCGTTAATGATGTACACCTATCCTTTGTCTTTAGAAGGATCAATGGCCTCAATGCCTGAAGAAGAATGAAGCCATGTTTTCCTAGAAAGATGAAAATTATCTTTTCCTTTGTAAAAACCTTATAAAAAGGGATCGCCCCACCTTTCTTAGTTTTAAGGGTGCAACGATCTAGGATCTTCGCAGGTTTCACTACAGTGTCCTGCGACATCGTCACAGTTTTCTTAGTGTTAAGGGTGTAACGATTTTCGTACGAAGGACAAAGAAGAATTTCTCAAAAGTTCTAGAAGAGACTTCAAGGGTGAGGTGGCCTCCGATCAGTTTGAATCTGAGTCACATCCCTATTCTCATGGGATCATCCTAACCTCCTCACCCTATCCTTTTCAGCTTATAAAAGGAGAGGATTTCTCATTGGGAAAGTTATCTTGATTGGGTTTTTGAAGTTAGCTTGGAGCTTGATGAGTTTTGATAGACTTCTGATTTATGTTATCAAGATAGATTGTTAGTACCTCAAACTTACAGTCTCAGAATCCTTGGAGCAGAAGTGTGTGGGAAGCAAGGAACTATTGGAAGGAACCTGACAACATCAAGTAATTTGGTTGTATCTTTCTTCCACATTATTTAATATAGATATACTTTTCTTTCCTATATGAATGTCATTTATCCATATTGTATGATTCCTTGATCACGTACATAGTTTCATATCGAATAGACTCTATTATTCTTGTCTTCGTTGGCTTGTGTTTCTTTGCATATATCTCTCCATAAGCCTCACGACAGAGTTGGGATCACATTGGGGAGGTCAGGTCTACAACATTTAAAAGGTATGTTTTGGATCCTCTTCTTATTTGGTAACTGAAATCTAAAAAACTTTTAGTATATTGTCTTGTTTTGTTCTAGTTTCGAGGAGAAACTAGGGAGATCAGCTTGTGTCTGCACTTAACGATTTGTCCGATAACAAAATTGGAAACCATACTGGGGATATTTTGTTTTCCTAGTTTGTATTTCTTTTTTATTTTATTTCCCGTGGTCTGTTTTCTAAGTCACTGGGAGATCCAGATTGACTCTCTGATTGTTTAATTTTCATGGAAAACCTTCTTGCTATTTATTTTTTCCATTTTTTTCTTGATCGTCGCACTGTGATATTCTGTGACTTGTGATGATCTAGGATCGATGCATTCTACCTTGAGAGACAGTGCGACATCATCACAATGTGGCCTTCTATGGCCTACAACAATTTAGGATCGATGCACTATGTTAGTCTTCCATCCTGCGACGATTGTGAATTTTGTTTTTAATTTTTGGTGGTTTTGCTTGCCCAGATATTAGATATGGTTTTGGGGTGAATTTTTGGGTTTAATTATAGTCTGATTAAAGTTTGCTTGAGAGTCTTTAAATCTCATTTTAGCCCTCTTTTCTTTGTTTTAGCCTGTTTTCTTTTGGAATATCTATTCTCTTTCTTTGAGTGTCTTTCAATTACAAAGCATTGTTTTTCTTTAGAATTGTTTAGTGAAAGACCACTTCTTTTTCTGAATAGTTTGTCTTAAAAGAAACATTTTAGTTTGGGTTTCTTTTGTTTTGAAGAATCTTGCTATTGATTTTAGTGTATCTTTGAAAAAAAATATTTAAATTTTGTTTTTCATAGATTGGGGGCATCCTTGCATTTGAAGTAGTGAAATCGCATGGTATTTGGCATTTTTTGGTTTTGAATTATTAAAATTTCCCCCCCTTCATGGCCGGGGGAATCGTGTATTGGTGTATAGTCTCTTTGGATTATTTCTTGAATATCTTGATATTGACGAGTTTAATAAAATTTTGGGACATTGTGCATCTGGGAGTGATAAACGTTTTCTCCTTCTCATAATATAACTTTCATTGAAGTGAAATATTTTCATTCTCATTTCTTTGCATTGTTTAGGGTCCGTCAAAACATTATTTAGTCCAAGAAAACCTACATTAACTTAGGGTGTATGGATTTGGAATAGGTGTGAAAGATAACTTTCCAAAGCTGTAAAAAAACATAGAATCTTGTGCTAGGGAGCGGTAAATCCACTTACTACATTTTTTCATCAGAAGAACTTCTCACACAAGGGTCAATCATGAGGTCGCATTGAGACTAGTAGAGTGACTAACCCTACTTTGTTGGCCTTGGTGTAGTGGTTACGCGTATTATTGGGGGTCACTTGAGAAAACAACCCTGTGCGGGTTTTCTCAAGTCAATTTCGAGCTTAGTTACCCTACCCTTGCACATGTATCAGAATGTCGAATGTTTCCCCAGACATTATTGTGGGAGTTGGTAACCTTAGTGGCCTTTCTCTCTAGGGTAATACATGAGGTGACGGTCAAGGGGGAGTCTTTACTGTACCTTGAATAGATGTTGGCCAAAATCACTTGGGCTCCTTGGAGGGTAAATCCATGTTTATTGTGTGGAAGCTTGCACCAAGGCGTAATTCCATTAAGAAGGTAGTCAACATAACTTTTCCACCCGCTCTATCTCATCCCCTTATTACATTGTTCCCGCGACGTTGGATTTCATCACCAACTAGTGCATTCATTATGAGAAGGTTTTGTTTGCTTGCTTGCTTACTATGTTTTTAGCGTGTGCTATTTTTTTCCCCTTATAGGCCTTAAGTTGGATCTGTATTTATGGAATCATTTCTCGGAACGACCATTGAAGCAACTCATGCTCCAGGGGAGCCTTTTGTTTTTCCTTCTTACAGAAACATTGGTCCTCCTTACATCGCTACTTTGAGCCTTCCAGGTCTCACGATTGGATAATTGGTATGGTTGTTTTCCACTCAGGTAATCTCGAATGCAACACGTGCTTCGGTTGTAAGCACTTCCCCCCAAGAACATCAACCTCATGTTGATCCTTCACCTTCTTCACCAGTAAGATCTTCTTCACCTTCTTCACTTGCAAGGTCTTCTTTCGTTTCATCTTCTTCACCGAATGAAAGATTTGAAGTTAGTAACGCAGAGGATAAGAAGAAGAAGAAAAATAATCAAGGGTCCAAACTTCCAACCACTGCCAGACATGTTGGAAAAACAACCAATTACTGATAATCATGTTGAGAGTGTTGATGGTGCCAAGATCACCCAAACAACCCGTAATCCCAAGTACTCTTGTAGGATTTGTAAGGGTAGCCATCTTCTTAAGGATTTCCTTGGTCTATCCAAGGTTATAGAAGCATGGTATACACACCCCTGCCAACCCATGTCATCATCCTATGAAAAACATGATGATGCCCTCCCATCAACTAGTTAGGATACTGTTGAGAAGAAGAAAAGTAGAGTCAATTTCCTGTGTAGGTTATGCGGAGGGAGTCATCAAACTCACATTTTCCCTCATATGGACGAAGCCTCAAAATTACTGGAAGACATGATTGTTTTGCAGCCTCCAGTTTCGGTTGCCTATCATAGCCTTACTCTCAACCCACCTGTCGTTGATGGCATGATCAATATGGTCCCTTCATTGGTCGGTTCAGTTGATCAGGTAGTCAATATGGTCATGTCTTTAGTTAAAATAGTTGAAAAAGTGGTCAATATGATCCCATCCTCATTCGATCCCACTCTATCGTTAGAGAGTGAAACCCAAGCAGTTGATCTATTTCCATTGGTAAACCCCATTCTCCCCTTGGAGAATGCAACTCAAGTGGTCGATATGATCCCATCATCGGTCGATCGTACTCTCTCGCTAGAGAGTAAACCTGATACTACTCATATTTTTCTTGTTGATACAAACACTACCGTGTTGGGGGGAATTCCTTCTTCTCCTGTGGAACCCCCTCCAAGTCATGAGGTCATCCTTTTTGATTGGGGTGCACTAACTGGACCTCATATTCCCTCTCACTTTCCTTTCAATATTAAATTACAGGTTTGTGGTTGGGACATTCCTTAGATGTTGCTAGACAAAGGTGCGTCCATTAGTATTTTGTCCTCTATTGCTTGGAAAGCTTTGGGTTATCCTTAGCTTGTGTCGGTTACACATAATCTGTTATCTTTTAATAGAAGAACCAATCAACCTTTAGGGACCCTTCATTAGTTTACCGTAGCTTTGGAAGGGAAAACTATCTTTATTGATATCATGGTAGTCCAAGACCCCTTGGATTTTGATTTACTCCTTGGGCGATATTATGTATATGTCGTGAAAGATATCATGTACACTCTTTTTCGTGTGATATCTTTCCCCAACGATGGTAGAATTGTGACTATTGATCAACTTTCGTTCGTTGGCTCTGACTTGACCATCAAATCAATGACTTCCCTAAATGGTTCTTATATGAAGACGGTATTGACCCCACCACAGGTCAATTATGTGGTGTTGTCTCCCATTCCTTCAGTTGTCGATGAAGACTTGGATCTCATAGTTGACATGGTGGTCACTTCGATAGGGATTTTAGATCTTGATCTCCTTACCCCTGGCATGACCCTCGACAATTGTTCCTTCCAGAGTGTGTTTCTTCCATCAAGTGAAGATCTCTTGGAATCCATGACCTAGTTTTGTCCCTTGACATGGTGTCCTTCTAGAGCATTGTCCTATTGGAATCCATGATCAAGAAGAGGGGGTTGAGCATAGTTTTCTTCTTTCAAGCTCATTAAAAAATGAAACCATCTTTGAGCATGGTTTTTTGATTTCAAGCTTGTTAAAAAATGAAACCAGCTGTGAGGATAGTTTTGCGTCTCTACGAAAACCTCGTTAAAACATGAAACAAGGGTCATGAGGATAGTTTTTGCATCTCTATGGAAACCTCATTAAAAAATGAAACAAAGGTTACGAGAATAGTTCCTATTTCTCTATCAAGCTCATTAAAAAATGAAACAAAGGTTTGGGGATTTAACTTGGATTCTCGAGCATAGTTTTTCTTCTTTGTGGCAAGCTCGTTAAAAAATGAAATAGCTTCCCCCCCTCTTCGATTGAGTGAAGTAATTTGTTACGAATAGTATTTTAAGCTTCATTTCATCCGCCTGTGTCGTTGGATGAAACAAAGCTTGGGGCATTTTCTTACATCCTCTGGACTTCATGCCGAAGTTAAGTCACTAGCTTCTTAAGCTAGGGACAAAGTACCAACCATCCATGGATAATGCATTGGGAAGTCGCAAGCATAGTTTTCTCTGGATTAAGATTTTGTAAAAATGAAACCACCTACCACAAGCATAGTTTCCTCTGGTTCAATCTTGTGTAAAAATGAAACCAGGTCCAAGCATAGTTTTGTTTAGTTTTTAATCTTGTGTAAAAATAAAATCTATCCCAATCATGGTTTTGTTTTGTTTTAAGCTTGCATAAAAATGAAAACAGTATCGATCTTAGTCTTTGTTCTTTATCATGCTCATAAATACCTGAGAATGTAACCGAGTAAACGTTTATCACTTTTTCGGACTCGTAAAGGTTATACCAAAAAGGAACCCCCTAGAGTTCCTTTTAAGCTCTTTTCAAACTCCCTAAACATGAAAATATTGTCGAGCGATCTTTTTCTTTTCACGCTCGTTAAAGTATTTTAAGAAAGTGTTTATTGAGCGGTAGTTTATCTCTTTTTCGGTCTCATCATACTACTTTACGAAAAAGGACATTTTGGAGTTTCCTTTAAGAGTTTTTTAGACTCTCTGAATATGAAAAATCGCTGAGTTTAATTTCTTTGGACTCGTAAAACAAACATCGAAAGGCCAATATGGGACCGAACCACTCGTTCCTAGGGTTCGCTAACATACTCTGAGGGACTCATTCGAAGGATGAGCTTACAATTCAAGAATATGTTATCCTCCTCAAGCTTGTGTAAAAATAAAGAGGTACTCGCTAGAAATGGTGGGGGGGAATTGGGAAATAAATGTATCTAAACCTATATTCTATGGAAGAGTCACTTTTGAACATGACACCCTTTCACTAGCTTTGTGTCTAGGTTGAAAAATTTTCTTGTCTCTTGATCGTACTCCTTTACAAGATTACAATTTGGTATGTGATCCCTGTTGTTGAGTTAGTGTTTCCAAAACATTTTTCTTATCATCAATATGTTCAAAGAGAACTTCAACCCGGAAAGCCTTCTATTGTGTCGACCATTTC
Source organism: Picea glauca (assembly GCA_000966675.3). Lineage (NCBI taxonomy): Eukaryota > Viridiplantae > Streptophyta > Pinopsida > Pinales > Pinaceae > Picea > Picea glauca. The sequence goes on along the minus strand of JZKD02S0974475.1, from coordinate 910,779 downwards.
TATAGTCCTTAAGACTTCTATTGCATCGACCATCCCTGAGTCAGTCCTAAATCACTTGTTACTCTGATCTACCTCAAATCTTGTTACTTGTTCCGTGTCATTAATGGGGGATACATTAAGGCCCTCCCGTGACGAGTATTTTCCTGTCAAATTCAACTCATTATCCAGGAACTATACTTAGAAACCAATTGGTACCTTGGAACTTGCATGCCTCAATGGAAGGTTTCCTCTATTTCGATAGTGGGTTTTCATTATTGACCACTAATCAGAAGATTTCGCCGAGTGTTCGACTTCAGCTCAAAAATTTGCACATGTTGGATTGTACTAGTGTACCTTGGGAGTCATTGACATTAATGGTTATTTCCCTCCCCCTTGTTAACGGTATTCATTAATGACCGATAATCAAGTGGTTTCTACCATGTTTGACTTGAGCACATGTATTCACATGGTTAGATCCGTACTATAGAGTGGTGGAGATGAAGAACCCGATTTTTTTCTAAAAGATTCAAGTTGCATTGGAGTATATTTATATTGTACTGTTGCATAGATCCATAGTGCATGTCTCGTGCCTTTGTTTAAATTTGAGTCTTTAATGCATAGATCCATAGTGTATTATTGGTGGCTATGTTCAGATTTGAGTCATAATGGCATGGATCCACAATGTATGTTGGGTGGACATGACTTGTCTTACCTGACATGGATCTTCACATGTGGGCATTTATTCTTTGATTAATTTGTATTCAAAGTATAGGAATGCCTACCTTGGTGATGATATATTATTGTACTGTATTTCCTTGTTTGTTGGTAGGTTTCCGACCGACGTGTTCCTTGTTCCCAGAACACACTCAACAAAGTATTTCAACTATCACTCTTTTCTAACTTCATACTTTGGGGGGCTTACTGTTACACATTATTTTCATCACCCTTATGACCGTTAATGATGTACACCTATCCTTTGTATTTAGAAGGATCAATGGCCTCAATCCTTGAAGAAGAATGAAGACACATTTTCCCAGAAAGATGAAAATTATATTTTCCTTTGTAAAAACCTCATAAAAAGGGATCATTGCACCTTTCTTAGTGTTAAGGGTGTGACGGTTTAGGATCATCGCAGGTCGCACCATAGTGGCCTGTGACATCATCACAGTTTTCTTAGTGTTAAGGGTGCGATTTCGTACGAAGGAAAAATAAGAATTTCTTAAAAGTTCTAGAAGAGAAGCTTCGAGGGTGAGGTGGCCTCTGATCGGTTTGGATCTGAGTCACATCCTTGTTCTCATGGAATCATCCTAACCTCCTCAACCTATCCTTTTCAACTTATAAAAGGAGAGGAGTTCTCATTGGGAAAGTTAGATTGATTGGGTTTTTGAAGTTAGCTTGGAGCTTGATGAGTTTTGATAGACTTATGATTTATGTTGTCAAGATAGATTGTTAGTGCCTCAAACTTACAGTCTCATAATCCTTGGATCATAAGTGTGTGGGAAGCAAGGAACTGTTGGAAGGAACCTGACAACATCAAGGCATCTGGTTGTATCTTTCTTCCAGATTATTTAATACACATATACTTTTCTTTCCTATATGAATGTCATCTGTCCATATTGTATGATTCCTTAATGACATAGATAGTTTCATATTGAATAGAGTATGTTATTTTTTATTCATTTGCTTGTGTTTATTTGCAGATATTTATCCATAATACTCATGACGGAGTTGGGATTACATTGGCGAGATCAGGTCTACGACATTTAAAAGGTATTTTTTGGATCCTCTTATTATTTGGTAACTGAAATCTAAGGAAAGTTTAATATACTATCTTGTTTTGTTCTAGTTTCAAGGTGAAACTAGGGAGATCAATTTGTGTCCGCACTTACCAATTTGTTCCATAACACACCCCAGAATACTATACACCCCTCCACGCGGGGGGGTTGCAGGGGGGGGATTGTCCCCCCTGCGGGGTCCGGGGGGCTCATTCCCCCAGCTAAGGGGTCCGAGGGCCAGCTACCAACCAAGGGACCCCTTCCCAAGGTAATTCTTGTGTTTTTCCATTCTTTGGAAATGTTGGTGCCCCCTTGATGTCCATGTTGAAAATTATTGGGTTGAATGTAGGACTACCAATATGGTTGTGGACCACTTTGAATGTCCCAAATGTTCTTGATGCTTCTTAAATAATCACCTTATTGTTAGAAAAGGAGGATCGTGGAGCAATAAAATAAAAAAAATGAGGAAATAAAACATAGAAGATACAAAATATAATAGAGACACAGATATACATGGTTCACCTAGTGTGGGTATGTGCACCAGGTAAATTTATAGGTCCTTCCTTTATTATTATCCAACAAATGGAGGGATGCAAACTACAACACACTCATTGTAACTTCCTCTTCTTTCTCTCACAGTCTCCTCTCTCAGAATACAATAATCACACGCATACACAACTGCAATACAATTCTCTCTTAAAAGAGGATTTCCTTCTAGGGAAAAAAACCCTAACATAAATTCTACCCTCAGATTTGTGAACTTATAATGAACAGTCCAGATTGACTATGAAATTACAATATTGTACAAGGTAATTTTTCCCAATATTTCTCTTTGGGGGCACTTCCCTCGAATCCCCCACCAGGGGGGGATACAAAAATTTTCTCTTCCCACTCTAGACCCCCTTGGAAATAGTTGTGGGGGGGAAAATCTCCCCACACCCCCCCTATTAGGGAATGGGGTGAAAGAACAACTGAAACAAACCTATGAATAAGGAATATAATCATGCTCCACAACCAAAAATCTCCCACTTGGAGACTAATCACAAAAAATCCACCGTTGTTGTACTTGGTGGACTATACTCCACCTTGGACCTGGAAAATTTCTCATATTCACCTTCATGCTTGAAGGCCAACTAAAACTGAGCAGGAACTCAATTTCTCCCTAGTTACTCCCTTTGTTAACATGTCTACAGGATTCTGTCTAGTATGTATATTTTCCAACTTCAAATGTCCATCTTCCAAGATGGAACTTATGAAATGGTATCTGAGATGTATATGCTTAGTATTTGAATGGAAGGTTGAGTTATTTTCAATTTGAATGGCACTCTCACTGTCATAGTACAACCTGTTATTCTCCTTCTTCCTTCCCAATTCCTCCATAAACCTCTGTAACCAAATCATTTCTTTACTAGCCTCTGTAGCAGAAACATACTCTGCTTCTATTGTTGAAAGTGAAACAACCTTTTGCAGTTTTGAAATCCAACTTATTGTTGTTCCACCTATAGTAAAATCATACCCTACGGTGCTCCTCCTAATATCTTTATCACCTGCCATATCTTAATCAACATTTCTCTGTAGAACAATGTATAAACCTCAAAAACATAATGCATGAGTAGTAGTACCTCTCAAATACATGAGAATCCAATTTACTGCCTCCCAATGTTCTTTACCTGGATTCTTCATATACCTCCTCACAACTCCCACTAAATGTGCAATATCTGGTCTTGTGCAAACCATCACATACATCAAGTTGCCAATTGTTGATGAATAAGGGACCCTGGACATGTATTGTATCTCTTCCTGTGTCTTGGGACACATTTCCTTGGTTAATTTAAAATGGATGGCCAAAGGTGTACTAACCGGTTTTTCATTCTACAGTCTAAACCTCTCCAACACCTTCTCTATGTACTCACCCCGAGACAATGTCAATTTGCAATTTTTCCTATATCTTGTTATTCTCATACCAAGAATTTTCTTTGCAGCACCCAAATCGTTCATTGCAAATGAATTATCTAATTTATTCTTGAGAACATTTATATCCTACATATTAGATCCTGCAACAAGCATGTCATCTACATACAATAGAAAGATAATATAACTTCCATTTTCTAGCCTTTTAAAATAAACACAGTGATCAAAATGACATCTTCTATAACCATGTTCTATCATAAACCTGTCAAACATCGAATACCACTACCTTGGATCTTTCTTTAGGCTGTATAATATCTTCTTCAACTTGCATACCAAATTTTCCTTCCCTTTGACATCATACCCCTGTGGTTGTTTCATATAAATCTCATCCTCCAAATCCCCATGGAGAAAAGTTGTTTTTACATCTAACTGTATAATATGAAAATATTCTACTTCCACAAGACTTAAAATATTCCTAATTGAAGTCATATTAACAATAGGATAAAATATTTCATCAAAATCTATACCTTCCTTTTGTGCAAACCCCTTTACAACAAGTCTAGCCTTGTACCACTTTTTTCCTCCATCTTCTTATTTCAACTTGTAAACCCATTTATTCTTCAATGCTCTTTTTCCTGTAGGAAACTGAACCAAGTCCCAAGTCTAGTTATTTACCATGAAATTGATTTTCTCTTTCATGCCTTGCTCCCACTTCTTTCTAGTGTTTACATGCATTGCCTCTTCATGACATTTTGGTTCACCAAAATCAGCCAACAATAAATAATACAATGAAGAAGAGTATCGTTCAGGGGGTGTAGTTAACATGGTAGATCTTCTAACAACACTTGTAGTAGTTTGAGGTACTTGTTTCTCCTATTGTTGTACATTTTGATTTTCTAGTACATTTATAAATTTTTTTCAGTGATCTCATCAAGAACTGTGTATTATGTTTTTTCTTTTTCCTGTTTCTTTCCCTACAACTGATCTTTGTACATGACCTTCTCATTGAATATGACATCTCTAATCCTAATGATTTTATGATTTTCATAATCCCATAAGCGATAACCAAAATCATTAACATGGTATCCAATAAAGGTACACTTCTTGGATTTTGCCTCAAGCTTTGTTCTATGTTCTTTATCAATATGGACAAATGCTTCACAACTGAAAGTATTCAAAAAAATAATAGTTTACCATTTTACCTATCCATTCCTCCTCTGGAATTCCACCATCCAAATAGATTGAAGGTCTTCTATTTGTTAAGTAAACAAAAATATTTACATCATCTGCCCATAACTGTAAGGGAAACCTAACATACAATCTCATACTCCTTGCACGCTCTATGATTGTCATGTTAACCCTTTCTGACTCACCATTTTCTTGTGGTGGAACTGTTTTCTCTCTACGAATCCCATGGTATGAACAGTAATCATCAAAATACTTGCCGCAATATTCACCTTCATTGTCTGATTTGAGACACTTCAACCTTTTTCCTTTCTCATTCTCAATTAAAGCTTTTGATTTCTTAAAAGTATCAAAAACATCATATTTTTGTCAAATGAAATAAACCCAAGTTTTTCTAGTTGCATCATCAATAAAAGTAACATAATAATGAGATCCACCAAGAGATGATACCTGAGATGGTCCCCATACATCTGTATGCACAATCTCTAGCCTTTCACTCTTCTTTTCTTTTCCAACTTTGAGAAATATGACTCTCTTTTGTTTTCCATAAACAAAGTGCTAACAGAAATTCAAATAATTTGTTTAAGATCAGGTAACAAATTTCATTTGTGAAGTATCTGCATCCCCTTCTCACTCATGTGTCCAAGAATGTGATGCCAAAGTCCTGTATCCACTTCTGTAGAAGATAATGAGATAGAAGAGTTAGTATTACCAATACATAAATACAATGTACCTACCTTCTCTCCTTTTATTGTCACCAGTGATCCTTTGGTGACCTTCCACACCTTATCTGTAAATATGGATATACAACCTTCACATGCCAACTACCCTTTCGAAATTATATTTTTCCTTAGATCTGGAACATGTCTTACCTCTTTCAAAAACTATTGGTTTCCATTCCTTTGCTTTATTTTTACCTTTCCCATTCCAACTATTTTGCATGGTGCATCATCACCCAAATGAACCTGTCCAAAATCACCTTGAAAATAATCTAGAAAATGTTTATTATGGGGCATGGCATGAAATGAATCCCCTGAATCTACTACCCAAGACTCATAAATATTATCTATTGAAAGAATCGAATCATGTTGTAACACCTCACCTGTTACATTTTCTTCCTGATTTTTCTCTTGTTGTCCATCTCTTAGTTTCTTTGGAGCTTTGCAGTCTTTCTTCAGATGTCCTTTCTTCCCACAATTCCATCAATCTATCTTTCTGAGTCTAGATTTGGATCTTCCCTTCCTAGAATTCCCATGTTTCCGTGAGACCTTTCCTCTATCCTTTTGTCTTCCCCTATTTTCCATGTTTAACACATTACCTGATGTCTCACTTTCTCTTTTCAGTGGCATTTCCCTGCTAAGGATAACACCAATAACATCATCAAATTTTAGAGTGTTTGAACCAGAGATAGAGTTACTTCAGCCATGACCAAGCCATTCCAACTTTCTAACAATGAGCAGAGGATTAGAAGATCCCCGACCTCATCATCAAATTCCACTTTTACAAAACTTAGCTGATTAGTAACTGTATTAAATTCATTTAAATGATCTGCAACAGACCCACCTTCTCACATCTTCATATTAAATAATCGCTTCATTAAAAATACCTTATTGGACACCAAGGGTTTTTCATACAGTTTATTAAATGCATCCATCATCTCCATTGTTGTATTTTCTTTACAAATATTGAAATCCACCGATGCTGCCAAGCTCAGTCACATCATTCTTACTTCCTTTCTGTCAAGAACCTCCCATTCTTCGTCCTTCATGGCCATTGGCTTATTTTCTATTCCGCCCTATCGTAGGAATAGATCCTTCTAATATAAATAATATTCCATATGAATATTCCAAAAATGGTTGTTTTGGATGTTAAATTTATCGACCCTAAACTTTCCATCTTCCTCCATTTCTCCCACTTGAACCAGGAACCCTCTTTTCCTGCGAGTTACATTTCACTCTGATACCAGTTTTTCGAAAAACAGGATTGTGGAACAATAAAATAAAATAAATGTGGAAATAAAACACATAATATACATAATACAATAGAGACATAGATATACGTGGTTCACCTAGTGTGGGCTACATCCACCAGAGAAATTTCAAGGTCCTTCCTTTATTATTATACAACAAATGAAGGGATACCACCTGTAGCACACCCACTGTAACTTCCTCTTCTTTCTCTCACAATCTCCTCTCTCATAATACAATAATCACGCCCATACACATACACAATACAATTCCCTCATAAAAGAGGGTTTCCTTCTAGGGAAAAAATCCTAACATAACTTCTACCATCAGATCTGTGACCTTATAATTAACGGTCTAGATTGACTATGAAATTACAATATTTTACAAGGCAATTTTTCCCAATATTTTGCTTTGGGGCACTGCCCCCGAATCCCCCACCAGGGGGGGGCTACAAAAATTGTCCCCCCCTACCCCCCTTGGACCCCCCTAGTGATAGTTGTGGGGGGGAAAGACCCCCACACCCCCTATTATGGAATAGGGTCCAAGAACAGCTGAAACAAACCTCTAAATTAGGAAGATAATCAGGCTCCACAACCAACACTTATGTCATGGGAATCAAATGGATGTTGATCCTTCACCTTTTGCATCCATGAAGTGTACTCCCTCTCCTTCTCCATATTTTAGTGAAAGTCTTGCTACTAGTAACTAGGCGTATAAAAGGAATAGGAAGAAGAAGAGTAAAAAGAAAAAATCACCAACCTATGTTAGTCATGTTGGAAATGAGAAAACAATTGTTGCAATTCATGATGGTGGAATGAGACTAGTCATTGCTTGTCATATTGGATATAAGTCACCAGCCTCTGCTAGTCACCTTAGAGATGTGCAATCAACCTTTGGAGTCATGTTGGTGGAAAAAATCCAGTTGTTGCAAGTCATACTAGAGGGAATTCACCAACCTCAATGAGTCATGTTGAAGACAAGAGAATGGCCTCTGCCAGTCATGTTGGGAGAAAAAAACCAACCTCTGCTAGTAATGTTGGAGTTATGCCAACAACCTCTGTGAATCATGTTGAACACAAGAAACCAGCCACTGCAATTCATGTTGGGGGCATGAGTCTAGTAACTGTTAGTCATATTGGACAAAAGTCACCAGCCACTGTAAATCATGTTGGGGATATTGATATAGTTGAGAAGCCTATACATATAGGACGTAATCCCAAGTTCTCCTATAAGTTTTGCAAGGGATACCACCTTACTCAATTTTTCTCTGTTATTGTCGTGGTATGAAGAGTGTGGTTCTTGTCTGAAATACCTTTGAGTTGTGAGTCATCTTCGGTTTCCCAACAATATATTCATTCATTGGTTGATGAAGTGGTTGTGTCGATGCAATCTTAGGTCGATCCCACTCTTCTCTTGGAGAGTGACAAGTCTACCAAAGTGGCCTCAACGATTTAATGTTTGGTTGATCCCAACTCTTCTTCCATTGAGTGGTGTGTCTTTTGAGTATGTCTTTAGCATTTCCAGTTCAATGCCTTCTAAACAAAGGGGAAATTCACTCTCTTCAAGTACGCTCCCTCCAAGTCCTGGGATAGTTTCATTTGATTGGAATGATCTTATTAAGCCTCACGTTCCTTCTTATTCACCTCTCCAGATAAGGGTTAAAGTCAATTCAACAGTCATTTACCGATGTATTGTGGACGAAGGATCCTCTACTAGTATTTTATCCTCCTCGGCTTGAAAAACTTTGGGTTCTCCCAACTTCCTATAGAATGTGCATAAGTACTCCAACTAACAAAGGGGAGTATAAAAGAGAACCTTGGGATGGAGGAAAAACTTGATCAAAGAGATGTAAGCTTATGCTGGTAGTTTCCTTATAGCCCTGCAAACCCTTGTTTCCCTATATTTCTGATATTTTTTTCCTCCCCTGAAACCCCTTGTTTTCAAGATTTGTGTTCCTGTTTATCTTGTCAGGAAGAAATCCATTCCTTCCCTGAACCCACTAAAGCACAAAACTTCGGAGGTAGTACTTGTCATCTCAGGCCTTGGGTGGAGGAACTTGGAGCTTGGTTTCGGGATCGTGTTGCAGTGGTTACAGGTTGTAACCAACTCCTTTTGTTTTTAATAATAAATGAAATCTCATTCTCGTCCACTTCTCTTTGTTAATTCATGTTTTTTATGAGATTATTTGTATATTATTTTGAATCTAACATAGAAATTGAATTGATTATATTTTGTTAATTAGCAGATAACTACCTTCTTGCAGTTGCATACTTCTTTGTTTCCAGGACTTTCAGAAGATCGTGGTGAAGGATTTCTAGAGAATAAACCCTGAAGCAAGATTGTAACATCCCACTCTGGCGCACTCAACGAACTTATTATTTGAGGACACTTGCTCGCAAGTGATTCAGATTATTATGTTATTAAAAATTTGATTTTTATTATGAGGTGTTATTTGTTGATGATATGTTGTTTTACTACATTGACATAGACATGTGTTATTGACTCAGTTTTACTGAGTGTGCAGGGTTTGGACCTCGAGGATGTAGAGGAATTGATGGAACCCCTTGGACTCCAGATCGAGTCAGGGAGTGTGCCATTGGGGTTTGATTGTTTTACTGTGATATTAGTGCATCTAACTAGATGATATGATATGGATATGTTTTGACATTATTTGTTGATGATGCAGGCTGACGATAGCTTGCTGACCAGACTCACATAGGGAGTAAAGGGGTCAAACATGACTACTAGAGATGTTGAGGGAGAGGTGTGGACAACAACCCTGCCACATCTTACTAGCACTCTTTTCATGGCTCGAACTGTAGGTTAACGATTATCTAGTTCGAGAGGACCCACAATGTCGTGAGGGCAGACTACGACAGTCGCTCACGATGATTCTAAGGGGTGTGCAATAAGGTGGGGGCCTTATTCCTTAGAAGCCCTTAGTCTCCCACAAGTTCACCTAGCAGAGTGTTGACTCCAGGGGTTATTGATGTCTACCAAATCGGTCAAAAGGCGAGTGGCACCCTTGGAGCACGTAGTGCATCCTGAAGGGAACGTTGCACAAAGGAACAAATGAGGTGAGTGGCACCCTTGGAGCACCTAGTGCATCCTGAAGGGCACGTCGCGTTGTTGATGATAGAGGGATGAACCTAGATGGCCCTAAGACAAATAATATGTTAAGTAATTTAAAAAAAAAAATCAATTTCCCTTATTAAGCGGCGCCCAGTATGAAATTTAAGGCCTAAGTCTAAATTACACTGGTGGTAAAATTTTGTCTTCTATAAAAAAAAATATAGTAATAAAAATAATAAACATAAAAACAACTTAAATAAGGATTTTGATCTTCGTTAAATCTTGTAACATGAAGGGAGTAAGAAATTTAATTTATTCATAAAAAAGTAAAATTATGTTGCATTAAAATTTAAAAAGGGGATTTAATTGTTTTATTACCTTAATAAATTAAAGTATACTAATTAAATAAGGAAAGGGAAAAAGGGTTAATTTTCACAACTGCCTTTTTGAGTTCTAAGTAAAAGGGGAAAGAAGGAAAATAAAAAAAAAAGGAAACTAGGGAAAAGAGGTAACATAAAAAGGGAAAAGGTGGAACTTAAGGGAAAAAGCGGAAAGTCAACTTAGTAAAGAATCTACCATTTAAGAGCTTCTAATTTTAAACTGAATTAGAAATTTAATAAAAGGGAAAGCTATTAAAACCTATACGATAATTTGGGGACACCTAGGAGTGATTCTAGGAGTAACTCTAGGTGGGTGAGGGAAATAAAGATAATTACTTAATTAAAGAAATTAATTCATGGAGGATTGTAGGGGATGAGGGACACTAGTACGAAGAGGAATTTTTAGGAATTTATTTTTTAAAACTTTAATTAAATGAGATTTTAGGAAAGAAAGGAAGTTTGAAACTCTATAAAAGAAAGGGAGGAGAAGGAGGAAGGACCATCTTCTGTTTGCGTAACGTTACACTGCAGAAATATCGACTTGACTGATTTACTTGTGGGAGTTGGGATACCCAACTCGGAGAAGAGTGGTAGCTCGGCCTTGCGAGGCGATCTGGGAGCTAGACGAAACGTTTGGATAGTGTGTGTGGCCCCTTTGCGGCTCGGGGGGCTAAGGGGGAAGAAGAGTACCCCTAGCATTGGCTGGGAGGTACCGGTGAGGTCTTGACGATCGACGAGTGGGAGTTGCACGGAGCGCGGGACGCCAATCAGAGTGGGCGAATAGGCAATGATACACATTCTTCATTTGAATGGTAGAATGTTGTAGGTTTTATGATTGGATCTGCATGTTGATTATGTAAGTAGATTGGATGTTTAGATTGATAGCTGAAATTTTCTTAGCCTAGCTCCTTGGTTGTCGTCTCCTATGGCCTCATTTTCCCGCATGTTGTGACCGCCCTGTGGTGTTGATTGTGACCTTGAGGTTGTTTAGTCTTCATCCCTAGCTCGTCAATCCTCGCTTGAGCAGTCAACTAGGAGCCTGATCTCCGGTCGTCGCCTTAGCGTTAAAAGACCTATGGATCTCAACGCCTTGCTTTTCTATGCGAGGATAATGAAGCGAAGGCGAACCTTTTAGCCATTTACCGCTATGGATGTCCTTGCCTGATTTTTTGACTTGCGTCCTTCAGTACGACCTTGGTGTTTGGATTGTCTTGCTTCCATGTTGTTTATTTTCTGCACCTCGATTGATAGAACTCCGGTGATCCTTTCGATGATTTATCCATTGGGTCCTTGCATTCTTTCACTGTTGTCTTCATGGTATGGGTATTCTGGCTGGAAAAATGAATTAACCTCGTGCCTATTTTTTCCACTGGTATTCTGGCATTGGAAAGACTTATTGATTTTCGGTCTGCATTTATTAGCAACCTGAAAATGAAAACAAAACAAAACAATTAAATGTTCTAAGTATGCGTTTTGGGTACACTGATTTGGGAAAGCGTTTTGTGTTTTTGTCTGCGATATAATGGTATACTGGAATGGGAAATGAATTGAATGCTTGGTCTACAATTTAAAAAAAAAAAAAAAAAACTCAGCGAATTGGTTATATTAAAAACTCAGCGAATTGACTGATAAGGCACGACAAATGTGTGGACAACGAACTTAATGAAATGTGAACATTTTAAATTAAGCCTGCGTTGAATCATGACTCTCAACTGTTGCCCATTGCTGTTATTACCCACGATTTTACTATTCAATTTATGTCATAGATCATTGCTTAAATGTTCATGAATTGCCATTTCAGAGGTGACAATTGGAGTAACAGAAAATATATATGTAATGATCATCATAATATTCATATTCATACCAATATCTATCGATATATCTAACATGTATTCATAATAATATATTGCCGCAACAGATGTCTGTAAACTCTTGTATCAGACAATATTCGTTCTTTGTATTTGTAACCACTATACAAACTATCTGTAGTTTGTCAAACCCTAAACATGTTTCTTTTTGCTGTCTGTTTAAACCTGGTTCTAGTTTATCTGAACAAATGAATAAATCATGTTAAGTCTCTTCGTCTCCTCTGAAGAATTTCTATCTGAATTTAGAAAACTTTAAATGGTCTTCGCAGTACTTTTGGAAACAAATATTTGTGTAAGAAACCTTAGGAGTATTTATCGGTTTTGTTTTCTCATATGTAAGAGACCTGTAAAGTGTGAATTATTCATGGACCATTGTTCTCAAGAGAGTTGAGTGTTTTGGGTTCCAACAATGTACGCTCCCACACCTGTACCTAATTAATGGGCGAACTGAGAGTTGTGCTCCCAATGGAAAACTTTTGTCCTCATTGGATGGAAATTTCAACTATCTAACAAAATGAAGAGACTTATTGTAAAATACCCCCGGTGGCAGAAGAAATAGCTACAACCATTATTCTTAATGGAATAAAGTATGTAAACAAAATAATTTTATTTTAGATTTGGAAATCATGTTGAATGCATGGTTTTCAGTCTTTACAGCTGGTAATGCGTAATGGTAACCTCTACGGTTCATATCCAAGGCTACAAACTAAGTTTAAGATTGTAACATCCCGCTCTGGTGCACTCAACGAACTTATTATTTGAGGACACTTGCTCGCAAGTGATCCAGATTATTATGCTATTAAAACTTTGATTTTTATTATGAGGCATTATGGGTTGATGATATGTTGTCTTACTACATTGACATAGATAGGTGTTATTGACTCAATTTTACTGAGTGTGTAGGGTTTGGACCTCAAGGATGTAGAGGCATCGATAGAACCCCTTGGACTCTGGATCGAGTCAGGGAGTGTGCCATTGGGGTTTGATTGTTTTACTGTGATATTAGTGCATCTGACTAGATGATATGATATGGATATGTTCTGACATGAATTGTTGATGATGCAGGCTGACGATAGCTTGACGACCATACTCCCATATGGAGTAAAGGGGTCACACATGACTACCAGAGATGTTGAGGGAGAGGTGTGGACAACATCCCTGCCACAGCCTACTAGCACTCCCATCGTGGTTCTAACTGTAGGTTAACGATTACCTAGTTCTAGAGGACCCACGATGTCGTGAGGGAAGACTGCGATAGTCGCTCACGATTATTCTAAGGGGAATGAAATAAGGCGAGGGCCTTATTCCTTAGAAGCCCTTAGTCTCCCACAAGTTCACCTGGCCAAGTGTTGACTCCAGGGGTTATTGATGTCTACCAAATCAGTCAAGAGGCAAGTGGCACCCTTGTAGCACGTGGTGCATCCTGAAGGGCATGTCGGGCAAAGAAAAAAATGAGGCGAGTGGCACCCTTGGAGCACCTAGTGTGTCCTGAAGGGCACGTCGCGTTGTTGATGATAGAGGGATGAACCTAGATGGCCCTAAGACAAACAATATGTTAAGTAATTAAAAAAAAAAAAACAATTTCCCTAATTAAGTGGCGCCCAGTACGAAATTTAAGGCCTAAGTGTAAATTACACTAGTGGTAAAATTTTGTCTTCTATAAAAAAAATATAGTAATAAAAATAAAAAAAACTTAAATAGGGAGGTACCGGTTTGGTCTCAACGATCGACGAGAGGGAGTTGCACGGAGCGCGGGACGCCAATCGGAGCAGGTGAATAGGAAACGATACACATTCTTCGTTTGAATGGTAGAATGTTGTAGGTTTTATGATTGGATCTGCATGTTGATTATGTAAGTAGATTGGATGTTTAGAATGATAGCTGAAATTTTCTTAGCCTAGCTCCTTGGTTGTCGTCTCCTATGGCCTCATTTTCCCACATGTCATGACCACCTTGTGGTGTTGATTGTGACCTTGAGGTTGTTTAGTCTTCGTCCCTAGCTCGTCAGTCCTCGCCTGAGCAGTCAACCAGGAGCCTGATCTCTGGTTGTCACCTTAGCATTAATAGACCTATGGATCTCAACGCCCTGCTTTTCTATGCGAGGATGATGAAGCAAAGGTGAACCTTTTAGCCATGTACCTCTATGGATGTCCTTGCCTGATTGTTTGACTTGCATCTTTCAGTACGGCCTTAGCGTTTGGATTATCTTGCTTCCATGTTGTTTATTTTCTACGCCTCAATTGATAGAACCCCGATGATCCTTTCGATGAGTTATCCATTGGGTCCTTGCATTCTTTCACTGTTGTCTTCGTGGCATGGGTATTCTGGATGGAAAAATGAATTAACCTCGTGCCTATTTTTTCCACTGGTATTCTGGCATTGGAAAGACTTATTGATTTTCGGTCTTCATTTATTGACAAACTGAAAATGAAAAAAAATAAAAAATTAAATGTTCTAAGTATGCGTTTTGGGTACACTGATTTGGGCAAGCGTTCTTTGTTTTTGTCTATGATATAATGGTATACTAGAATGAGAAATGAATTGAATGCTTGGTCTGCAATTTCAAAAAAAAAAAAAACTCAGTGAATTGGTTATATTAAAAACTCAGCGAATTGACTGATAAGGCATGACAAATGCGTGGACAACGAACTTAATGAAATGTGAACGTTTTAAATTAAGCCTATGTTGAATCGTGACTCTCAACCATTGCCCACTGCTGTTATTACCCACGATTTTACTATTCAATTTATGTCATAGATCGTTGCTTAAATGTTCATGAATTTCCATTTCAGAGGTGACGATTGGAGTAACATAAAATATATATGTAATGATCATCATAATATTCATATTCATACCAATATCTATCGATATATCTAACATGTATTCATAATAATATATTACCACAACAGATGTTTGCAAACTCTTGTATTAGACAATATTCATCCTTCGTATTCGTAAACACTATACAAACTATCTGTAGTTTGTAAAACCCTAAACGTGTTTATTTTTTTCGTTTGTTTAAACCTTGTTCTAGTTTATCTGAACAAATGAATAAATCTTGTTAAGTCTCTTCATCTCCTCTGAAGAATTTCTATCTGAATTTAGAAAACTTTAAATGGTCTTTACAGTTCCTTTGGAAACAAATATTTGTGTAAGAAACCTTAGGAGTATTTATCAGTTTTGTTTTCTAATATGTAAGAGACCTGTAAAGTCTGAATTATTCATGGACCATTGTTCTCAAGAGAGTTGATTGTTTTGGGTTACAACAATGTACACTCCCACACATGTACCTAATTAATGGGCGAACTGAGTTGTGCTCCCAATGGAAAAATTTTGTCCTCATTCGATGGAAATTTCAACTATCTAACATAATGCATAGACTTATTGTAAAATACCCCCGGTGGTAGAAGAAATAGCTACAACCATTATTCTTAATGGAGTAAAGTATGTAAACAAAACAATTTGATTTTAGATTTGCAAATCATGTCGAATGCATGGTTTTTAGTCTTTACAGATGGTAATGCATAACGATAACCTCTATGGTTCATATCTAAGGCTACAAACTAAGTTTAAGAAGCAAATTTTTGGAATGTAGCATGTGTTTGCAGATGGGTGGCACAACAAGTTGCCCCTTGATGATTGCGTTTTCCTTGCCTTTACGTGACGATGAGTATTTTTGGCTCCCTAGTGCGGACAGCTTTATGTTATTTTTGGCAATGATATTGATTGGTTGGTCAGCGTTGATAATAACAATTAATTGCATTGAATAGAGTAATTATGATTTCCCTTCAACTGCATAACTGCATTTGATTTTGTATTAAACTGCACTCCTTGATAACAACCACTTATTTTTATACAATAACTACCACTTATATTCTTCTAAGAAAGCCACATCTGCTGTGAATAAATTTTAGATGAGGAATTGAACATTTCAAAATACTTTTCATGGATATTCTTCTAAATAGAAAAAGTGTTTTCAAAATTTGTGAAATGCCTTTACCACTCTAGAATATCTCACATTGAGGGTGTCAAAGTTCTTTCTAATTAATGTTCGTACTTGGTCTTGTAAACATTTAATGTGCTTGGTTGTTCACTGTAAGAGATTCTAGTTACTTGTATAATTGTTTGGGGTGCGTGGGGTTATTAGGGTGATTGTCCTTAGCTTAGTAGGCTTAGTCTTCTTGTGTCAGGTGGTTGTTGACACCTCCTTGTTCCTTAGAACAGTCGCCATCCCTAAGACCTTAAATGGCCAAAATCGATGGGAACCTGAGCTTGAGCGTTGCTTATGTGTCCTGGAGGTCATAACCATTGCAGGGTAGGACGGGCGGGTACTCAGTCTTATTTTTCGTCGGTTGATTGTCGTTAATTGCTTCCATATGCTTGATGTGTGTCTCAGGTTGTTATGTTGTTGTTTCATTTGCATCCATCATGTTCGTTGTCGTGTTGTGATGTAGAGTATAATGTCTTTATTACCCTTGTACACACGCACACACAATGTTTTTTTTTCACTTGTTATGAGAGGGTTGTTGTCGTACGAAATGGGAGGTCTGTTACAAAGATCCACTTCAAACAATGGGCAGTTACTTTCAATTAACTGCTTAATTAAAGTTTGAGAGAATTATTTTAGGTCACTCCTCTGTTGTGGCCCCTAACCCATTGCCATAGGACTTATATCTTCATAACACTTACTCCCTCTCTCTCCCTCCCTTCCCCTTATCTTCCCATATATCATACATGTGGCTTCAATATTTCATATGGTGTTGTTCGTTAGCGTAGTCCATGGTTGGAGATGTCAGTTCCACTAGGTATTTTTGAGCAGTAGATATGTGTCCTGGGGTTTTGGAAAAAATATGCACATGTTGTTCCTTGCACCATGGGTGGTCAAAGGCAGAGTTGGCCAAGCCCCCCCTTTCTGATTTGAAAATAGGGGGATGACCTGTTATGCTATGCAGGCACCCTCTACTCCATTAAAATAAACTTTTCAGGACCTTGCTCAATGTCTTAGTTATGCAAGATAAATTATGTGCCAAGTTTATGAATCTCCTTGGTGTTTATGTGTGAGGAATTTTTAATGGTTAAATATGTGATTTAAATAAATACACAACAAACATAAATTGCAGAAAATAAACCAAAAAACTCACAACAATAACAAGATGATAAAGGAGTTCACCCCCAACTGGGCTACATCTCCTTGAGCCTCCTTCAATGGACTAGGCTCTCTGGGATTATTTTTTCAAAGATTATTTTACAAGCTGCTTCTCAACTCCAATGGATTTAATGAATGTACCATTGGGTTCAGAATACATAAAAACCCCCAAAATGACTAATAGAACTTTGAAAACGGACCATGGCTCATCCGGGCATGACCTCTTCTACATGTGGCCTTGAGATTCCCTGAGATTCCTTGTGGAAAAAACACCTTTAAAAGTCCTCAAATGGATCTAAAACCTATCCCAATGTGTTCATAGCATAACAATTAGTCAAAAAATACTATTCAATCATAGAAAACAGACTTGGGCTCATCTGAGCATGACCTCCATCAATGGGGGCCCTAAGCTCACTAGAGCTCTTTGAAACTTCAATGGTGAAAAATATACAAAATAAGTCTTCAAATGCCTTTGAAAAATGTTCCAATGGATTCAGAATGTCCAAAAAACCCTAGCTGGGATTTTTCGGCACCTCATTTGGCCAAAAATTGAAGAAGATAGGCCTCTTGCCATTTTCCTCCTTCAAACTTGTTGTCTCTGGTTCGCCAAAATGCACCTCTATGCATCCAACCTAGCACATGCGCTCATTTTTGTGCTAAAACCTAGCATTGAGTGAAACCATAAAATTGTGTGAACTGTAGGACGGTTAGGGCACGTCCAGCCCTTAACCGCCAAAGGTGTTAGGCGCATGGACCATTTGACCACGTCCTGCGCATAAAAAAAAAGGCTTATTCTCCCACGTGTAGGAGCATGAAAAGTGTCAACGTGTTTTTTTTAAAACTCCCACGCAGTAAAGACAGGGTCACATGCCATAATACACAAGACCGTGGGCTGGGGCTAAGCCCCAGCTCGGCCCCCCAGCGCCAAAATAGACCAAAGTGTAATTCAAAAGTTTTTAAAAACAATATATGTTAAGAAACATATGGATGGTGCGCTGGTTGGGAGGCCCTCCCCAAGGATTTAACCTTGCCCGAAGTTTGCATGGTCAAGTCCTGCGAACTTCACAAACTTTTAACCATTACCCAGGTGACACGTGGTAGACCTCGCTTGGGCCACGTGTCACCAATCCATTCACCACCAAGATGCCATGTGTCAAGAAATGATTCGATTGTCCAACTACCACTCATCTGCCAACTCATCCCTGCCACGTCAGCATACATATCTACCAAATTAGCGTACGACCCTGCCATGTCAGCATCCATACGGACTGTATGGACTATACACTCAGCACACGTTTTTTTTCCCTGTTTGACGATTTGAACAAAATGCGATATATCACTCATCCGACATCTGTTTGAACCCAAATAAGTTGCGTTGGGTTCGTAACGATGAGGGATACACACTTGTTTGTTTTGAGGCAATTCCTAGAACTTTGATTTTTCGGCTAAATTTTGACCCCTGGTCCAGATTCTGATCACACCTTCCCATTGAAAGGCTTTTGGACCCATAAAAGATTATGATTATCTATCTGAGCTTCAATACTCTTATGCTTCCAAGTTCTATCAACTAATTCTACTTGAAAAATCTTTTTGACAATCACCTGGATACCTTGACATGCCTTGCAATGCAACTGGCTATGTCCCTCAACCACTGTTCTCTGGTTGTTGCTGACCCACTGTTCATTGTGCTTGGAAGACTTCCAGCCTTCCCACTCAGAATAAAGTCCCTCTTGTGAACTCTTTGGCGTCAAAACAATCCTCTCTCCAATGGCTGCAAAAACTTTCCTACAACATCTTGTCACAAACCAAGAAAACCATCAATCTTGAAAACAAATTTATACAAGACTGAAAATGATGCCAACAAAGTCTTTTGGCTCTTCAAGCAAACGGTTGCATCTTGTACTTCATCAAAACACATGGCGTTTTCCTACATCTTGGTGTACTCAAAATTGACTTACAAACCAACAAACACCATCGACTAAACATAAGTCAAAAAACATGATCGACACACATAGTCGTCAATACAACATCGACACAAGTCGAGACTCATTTGAAACATATCGACCTTCCCAAAATGACAAGTCAATATTCATGATACACAATCATGTTACAATCATGAGTCATTCAGGATGAACTATCACCAAGTTCATTGTTTACGCACACACAAAAACACATGCATGTGCATGACTCTTCAACTCTCCTTCCAGTACAAACATAAATACATAACCCTGAAACATGTGGGTACATAAGAGCTGAATATGAAAAAGATATATGGCTGYAACAAGTGAGCATCATACCCCTCTTTTACATCCTCCTGGCGAAGTTGTGCAACAACAAGAATGCCTTCAAATGAATTGCATTCACATGCAACTTGCATCATACAAGTTGTACTTGTCATACTCTCAACATAAATGCATACATAAGGCTTAAATGTGCATCTACAACAGAAAAATGCAAGCCTTACTTGCTCAAGAAATCTAACCATTTCTTACCAAGCCAACTCAATGGTGATTTTTTCTGCTGAAAATCGTCTTCTTGTGAATCATCTTGACTCACATCGATGATGGAATCTCCTCTTCCATTCTTGCCAATCTCTTTATCCATCTACTTCTTGTGCTGTGGATGAGTGGTTGGATGCAATGTCCAACATTGGTCAATGAGATGACCCCTCTTCTGGCAATGAGTGCAAATCTTTTGCATCCTCTTTTCAAGTTGCCTTTGCTTGGAAAGTTTCCTGAAAGTGGTCAATCTTTTCCAACATTTTGAAACATGATGGTTATATAAACCACAATATGTACATGGATTTTTTTTTCCATTTTAACATGCAAATTTATCATGCTTAACATAATCAAAAGCAATTGAATGATAGGTAGAAATATACCTTGAACATTCACCTTTATCACCTTCTTGAGGAGGTGAATTTGAAGAGTTACAAGCTCTCCTTTGAAGAAAAACAACAATATTCTTGTCTGCATGGCTGTCATAACTCTCTTGTTTCACACATTTGCATTCATCTTGAACACACTCTTTGCATGCTTGAGGGATTGAACTTGCAACAAAAGTTGTTCTTGGAACTTTTTTCCTTGTCTCCTCAACTTTGGAATTTTCTCCATCTCTTTGTTCATATCCAAGACCCCTATACTTGGGCCTCTCCTCAACAACAATAGTCTCAACAATGCCTTGTGCATGTTTGCCTAACCCTCTACCTTCATAGCCCATTTTTAAAAATAACTTGGACCCTATTCCTCTAGTGTGATTTTCAAAAACACCAAAGCATTCATATTGAGAGGAATTTGAAGATAAACTAACATTACATACCTCATGTTCATGCATGTACTTGGTAAGGGTTTCCTTTGCCTCATGGAGTTGAGTCTCCATCTCATGCAACTTTTCAAGAAGTTGGTGCTACTTCTCCTTCATGACCATCAACTGCTCTTGAAGGACAATGCTCTCTTCTCTATCTTCCTACAACTCTTGTACCATATCTCTCATGGTTACAAACTCCTTCAACATCTCTTTTTCAAAGAACTTGGATAATGAAGATGTATGTGAACTATCAATGTTTGAAGCTTCCTCCATCCTTGCAAGATATCAAACTTCAACACAAAACTTGCACAATAATTCCAACAGCTAAATATCTAGCTATCAATGACAATCACATGAGAAAAAACTATGCTCTAATACCACCTGATCTGAAAATAGGGGGCTGACTTGTTATGCTATGCAAGCACCCTCTACTCCATTAAAATAAACTTTTCAGGACCTTGCTCAATGTCTTAGTTATGCAAGATAAATTATGTGCCAAGTTTATGCATCTCCTTGGTGTTTATGTGTGAGGAATTTTTAATGGTTAAATATGTGATTTAAATAAATACACAACAAACATAACTTGCAACAAATAAACCAACAAACTCACAACAATAACAAGATGATAAAGGAGTTCACCCCCAACTGGGCTACATCTCCTTGAGCCTCCTTCAATGGACTAGGCTCTCTGTGATTAGTTTGTCAAAGATTATTTTACAAGTTTCTTCTCAAATCCAATGGATTTACTGACTGTACCATTGGGTTCAAAATACATAAAAACCCCCAAAATGACTAATAGAACTTTGAAAATGGACCATGGCTCATCCGGGCATGACCTCTTCTACATGTGGCCTTGAGCTTCCCTGAGCTTCCTTGTGGAAAAAACACCTGTAAAAGTCCTCAAATGGATATGAAACCTATACCAATGTGTTCATAACATAACAATTAGTCAAAAATGACTATTCAGTCACATAAAACAGACTTGGGTTCATCTGAGCATGACCTCCATCAATGGGGGCCCTAAGCTCCCTAGAGCTCTCTGAAACATCAATGGTAAAAAACCTACAAAAGAAGTCTTCAAATTCCTTTGAAAACTATGCCAATGGATTCAAAACATCCAAAAACCCCTAGCTAGGCTTTTTTGGCACCTCATTTGGCCAAAAATTGAAGAAGATAGGCCTCCTGCCATTTTCCTCCTTCAAACTTGTTGTCTCTGGTTCGCCAAAGTGCACCTCTATGCGTCCAATCTAGCACAGGCACTCATTTTCATGCTAAAACCTAGCATCAGGCGCAACCGTAAAACTATGCGAACTGTAGGATGGTTAGGGTGTTTCTATCCCCTAACTGCCAAAGGTGTTGGGCGCATGGACCATGTGACCACATCCCGCGCCTAAAAAAAAAGGCTTATTCTCCCATGCATAGGAGCATGACAAGTGTCAGCGTGTTTGGCTTAAAAATCCCATGCAGTAAAGGCATGATCACATGCCATAATACACAAGACTATGGGCTGGGGATAAGCCCTAGCCTGGCCCCCTCGTGCCAAAATAGACGAAAGTGTAATTCAAAAGTTTTTAAAAACAATATATGTTAAGAAACATATGGATGGTGTGCTAGTTGGGCGGCCCTCCCCAAGGTTTTAACCCTGCCCGGAGGTCACATGGTTGAGTCCTGCGGACTTCACAAACTTTTAACCATTACCCAGGTGACACGTGGTAGCTCTCGCTTAGGCCACGTGTCACCAATCCATTCTTCACCAAGATGCCACGTGTCAAGAAATGATTCGACCGTCCAACTGCCACCCGTCCGCCAGCTTAGCCTTTCCATGTCAGCATACGGCTCTGCCATTTCAGCATACGTCCCTGCCACGTCAGCATCCGTACGGACTATATAGACTGTACAGTCAACACACATTTTTTTTGCTTGTTTGATGATTTGAATAGAACGCGATATCTCACTCATACAACGTCCATTTGAACCCAAATGAGTTGCATTGGGTTTGTAACAACGAGGGCTACACACCTGCTTGTTTTGAGGCGATTCCGAGAACTTTGATTTTTCGGCTAAATTTTGACCCCTCGTCCAGATTCTAATAACTTTCCAAAGTTTAGAGGTAGGAGGCCCTAACCAATTCTTTGGGGACATTCCTTCAATGGTTTAAAACTTTCAATAATGTAATAAACGATATTTTACCACTACCCGAATGCTCTAGGTTCCTATCCTCAGTGGGGCTTATCATGACTCCACGGTCTCTCACAGAGCCAATTATTTAGAGTATATGTACATATGAATGAATCTAGACATTGTCTTTGACCCAACAATAGAGGAAAATTGATTGAAGGATCTAGGCATAGGAATATGCACGCACTCCTGCTTAGGAACACATGTGCCCTTCTCTTCATGAACACATGCATGCTCAACATAGAAACATGCACGTGTTTCTACACATTCTGAGCATGTACAGGATCAACACAGGAACCCAAGTTCCTAAAAACTCCTACTTAGCAAGCGTGTGACAATTCGGTGAACACCAAAAATATAGGATTAGGAATGCTCACACATTTCTAAAAGTGCACATATATTGGTGCATGTACACAACACCTCATTTCCCTATATAAATTTATCTATTCACTCTCTACAAAACAATGAATTAAACAACTATGAACTAAAAAAAAGTGAACTTTCAAAGTAAATTTTATTCATTATTAATTTTATGTAGAGTTTGTATTACCATTGCCTTATTATTAATAACTATTTATGTATTATATATTTTTGTATTCTTTTCTTAGAATGTTTATTTTGATTTTCTAAATCTCTTTGCATAATGTATATCTCGATTCTTATGAGCTCACTCAATAATCGTATGCAGCACATTTAGATATCAATGTGTATATCTCAAAAGACAAAAATCCATTGTATTTGTCTACAGAAAAATTAAACTCAATGTACAATTTATCCAAATTTCTTTGTACTTTGTAAACTTAAAGAAAAAACAGAATGAGGTGAAATGGAATTTAAAATATTTGAGAATTGATTTTTGTATCAGTATCGTTGTTTTTTATATTAGTTTTAAAGAGGTAAAAGTTAAAAAAAAAATCACTTCACCTCTTAATCTCTTATTATTTTTAATGATTCGATGGGTTCTTGCCCATCCTCAGATTTGTGAACAATGAATTAGATTTTCTTCGAAACACCATTTGTTACCTAATTTTTGTTTTATTTTGAAGAAATGCACTTAATTTATGCGCAGAACGGGTGGAAATTTAAATGATTTAAGACTAAGCCTCGTGATAATATTGATTTTGTTTGGTAGGAAATTGTTTTTAGCAAGTTAATCCCACAAGCACTTGAGTCCTTGGGGGCATGCTATAATCTCTACGAATTGTGCAAGAACTGCAAGACATGTTCACGCTGAAGGAAGTAGAACATGGTAGCCAGCACACGCGATGTACATTGGGTTGGGAAAATCAAACCAAAACTAAACGCATGAAAGCAATAATGACTTGGACCAAGTATAGAAGCTTTTCCATACGAAAATAGTGCCCTTGGCTAAGTATCTTAGTTTTTTCAAATGAATAAAAAATTAGTTATTAGTCCCTACTGTAGGCAAAGAGGGACTATAGCGATCGATAAATCGTTGACCTGGTATTAAATTGTGCATTGACCAGAAATATTTGCATATTATCTATTGTTGGAACAAGGGAAGTGAAAACACCGATTTTTGTATAATAGAAAGTACCATGTTTGTTAAGATCTGATTGGACAATGGATTGGAGGTCTTATTGTCAGCTTCGCTATTCCCAATGTTATATTTGTTGGCATATCCAAAATATTTTGAATCGTATAAGGTATTTTCTAATCATATCTTTTCTTATGCATTGGTGGAACCTGGATTAATGCTAGAATTAGTTAGAATGTTTCCTTAAGCATTTCCTATTGGCTTCAATACATTGTCTACCATATTACTATGTGTGATTTTTTCTTTATTGTTGCGTGCTTCGAGAGATGAGGCTTGCCACGCTGCATTTTTTTTTAAATGTTTGAACAGGGCTAGGCCCTTAGATGGTCTTGACAGTCTTAAGTGTTTACCTAACAACTCTGGCAGTCTTAAATGTTTATTGTACAAGTGCATTGGAATATAGTATCATTCAATTTTTTTGATGGTAGTCGGACATCTTCCGTCGATTTTTATATAATAAAAAGTACCATCTTTGTAAAGATGTGATTGGACAATGGGTTGGAGGTATTTTTCACGGCTTCGTTATTCCCAATGTTATATATGTTGGCATATCCAAAGTATTTCATCGTATATGGTCTTTTAGAATCATATATTTTGTTATGCAATGGTCAAAGGTGGATTAATGCTAGCATTAGTTCAAATGTTTCCTTTAGCAATTCCTGCTAGCTAAAATACATTGTCTACCATATTAGTATGTCTATTTTTTGTTTTATTCTTGCGGGTTTCAAGAGAACAGATCTGACACACTGCATTGTTTCTTGAATGTTTGTACAGAGCTAGGCCCTTGGGTGGTCCTAGCAGTCTTAAGTGTTTACCTGACAGTTTGAATGTTTATTATGCAAATGCCTTGGGATACAATTTTGTTCTATTTTTTTATGGTCGACATTGTTGCTCCAGTGGTCGATGCTTCTTCGCTGGTTCATTCCAGTATTGTTGTTCTTGTTTGATTCAACTTTGAAAATATAAGGTCCTGTAGCTGCAGTTGTAGATGATCTTTGTCTGTGCTCTTAATTTATGTTTCTGGAAACCATCCATCTTCATATGCCGACAGCGAAGTTCATAGTTGTTTGGAAAATTGCAATGCGAAGGGGTTCTCGAAAAATAGTTGTAGATGTAGGGAAAGATTTTATTCTGTGGGTTGGAAAATTGCGCCCACCTGTTGTGTTTTTGCCCAGTAAATTTATGGTGTTATTTATTTGCATTCTTTCTTCTGTTTTGTGCCCAGTTTTGGGCTTCTGGTTTTCCTATTTTTCTTTCCTTTTTTTTTGGGGGGGGGTGGCTTTTTTTTTCACCCTTCTCTGTTTTCAGACAGAGTGAAATTATCTAACAAACACCTTCAAAATCAGAGTTGAGGGGATGGAATCAGTAATATATGTTGAGTCGTATGAAATAGATAAACAATGCATTATAAATGGCAGCATTGACGTGGCTTTGCATAGAAATGGCCTCTTTAGATTCGATGCATTCTCGTATACTGTAGGGGATTGCCTTTTCGATACATTCCATGTTCTGCTACATTTTGGGTATTCATCGACCGAGCTGCGCAATGGAATATATTATTTCTTGACATGTTTCAAAAATGGTGACACGGAAGCATTGAACTCCTATGAATACGAACTGGAATCTGATTTTCTTCAGCAATTGCACAGAATACAAGATGTCGCTACGTATTTTTCAAAGATGCGGTTGTCTGCATCTGTAGTTATGCCTACACATGAAAGGGGACTATGGGGAGACACATTTTGTATATGGTGGTTGTCTAATTGGATCAATATATCAGTTGGAATATGGTCATTGACAAGAAAAAGAAGATATCTACTATTCAATAAAGGTGCCTCTGGCAATCCATATTGCATCTTTTTCCATGATGCCAGGGGTCTGAGTGTTCATTATGAACCACTCCTGTACAGGAACATGTCTATGTGCAATGTTGAAGTAGATCATATTTACTTGTCCTTCTTTTGCAAAGACCTTGAATTGCAATGGGAACGGATTATGCATCGCATAGATAGCCATGGTTTACAAGTGGAAACAAATGTTGTGTCTAACTATGGTTATAGTTTGTTTAATGCAATTTGTTGTTTGGTAGCAGCGGAGTTTGATGTGCAGTCGTTGCGACTTTACATCGTGTCGTCATTTTGCAATGCAATTCTAGGCGGCAGCCGACATGCTTTTAGGTGCTTGCATCAACACCTTTTTCCATATCTCCTGGAAAATATGTCGGCAGTTGGAACTTGGCAGGAATACCTTGTAAACATGGTGCTTCCATATGAAAAAGGGAATGTGGAGGGTTGTAGTTTCTGTTTCCAATGGATGTCTATGATATTCAGAGTAAATTTCCAGGTTTGGTCGACATTGCGAGATGGCACTATCCATTCTTGGTTTACTAATTCAAATTACGATCGAACATTTGACATCCTCTCGTTGAAAATAGATACAACACATAATGAACCTTTGCTTCGACATATCCGTGGTTCAGGGTTGGATGTCCATGCCACCCAAACCGCATCGAATCTTCATACACAGAAAATTCTTTTTAGTGAGAATGAAACTCTTGCCGGGTCTGATATGGCGATAGAGGGCTTGAAAAAAAAAATGATTCGTGAAATTCATTACAGTTGTGATCAGCCCATACAGGGCTTAAACAAAAAATGTAGAGTAAGTTATCAGAACTTGAAAAAAACTATGTGTCAAATTCATCCCAGTTGTGATGAGGCCACACAGGCCTTGAACAAAAAACATAGGCTACGTTATCAACACCTGGGTCAGAGATAAATTCATCGCAATTGCCATCAGCTCATCGTGCCCTTGGGCAAGAAACATAGACTAAGCTACCACAACCTGAAAAAGGTCATGCGCGAGAGAAAGAAATACATTTCCACGCTTCCTATTAGAGAGAAAGACACATATGAGAATCTAAAGAAACTTGTCCATGCAGAAAAGAACAAAAACATGTGCGCTCACATATCCCAGAATGGTCATGAAACCGTCACATTTTGTGCACTAGTAGCAACAGCATGGACTATTGTCAATGAAAACCAGGAAAAAGTTTCCACCCATACTTCCCTGCGAAAGAAAAATGCAACACAGACGTACATGAAAGAAATTAAATATTCTCCTTCCATTGCATGTGCAATTTGTGAGCAACTGGATTCCTCAAAAAAAAAAAGTCATTCATGGCTTCTTTGCAAGAAGAATACTTCTAGTTGACAGTGCATGGTAAAACATTTTCCAGTGGAAAAATTTGTCTTCCATGCAAACATTCGCCTCAACATGGAAAACTGCCACAGCTCCCAATGCCTAGCCAAATAAGATGTAATGCACCACTACCATATGTAAATGCGCTTATGGAACTTGAGGAGAGAGTTGGCTCTCTTTGAATTTCATTTATTGGAATCAGGGCTTCAGGCTATAAAGGACTCCAGATGGGCTTAACATGATCAATTATTAATGTGCCTATTCAAGTAGATGTTGTACAAAGACTCTTGCCACAATTCATTAACAATACACTGACAATTGTTGTGCCTCTGAAAAGATGCTTGCGGTACAAAAATGCATATCAGACAGGCAAAGTGCCTGTGCATGCTGTTATGAAAGAATTAAAGGAATTATGTTCAAGGGACCTGTACAAAGAACATAACATTTGTATAAATGACAATTGGAACAATGTTCTTGCAAAAGAGAATAGCAACTCTGCAGAGACTTTCGAAAATCCTATTGAATTTGATACAAGTGATGAATCAAAGAATGAAACACATGTTGAGACATTGGTGCATGGAATTCAAGGACAAATTCGTTGAGGAAATGAACTTTCCAACACTCTTATATGGATATGCAGGTGCCACTGATATCACAGAATGATTCAACTATCATAAAATAGTCCGATGGGAGCTGCTGCATTGAAGCCCCAATCCCAGTCTATATGACAAATGCATTTAAATTTCCAGGAATATGTAACAAAGTCTTCTTTTTCCGTATTTTCGAAATAAAACTATTCTTTTGTCTTCTCATATATTTATGTGTTGCTACCATTTTCTCTTCAGCTATGCTGAATGTGAAGATATTATGTTTATTTTATTTCAATTATCTTCCTTTCTAATGCCACCTGTCCTTTAGAATGTTTCTGACAAAGGCCCTTACAATTCAAATAGTCCGAACTCTGGTTGTGAATTTGTATATCGTCGAACTCTGGGTGTTCTCTGTAGGCCACATAACAAGAGAGTCCCATTTCTCAACTGAATAACTATGGATTCAGGGCTCTGTTCATGCTCTATCAAATCTCATCCCCATAGTTTATAAAAGTACATATTTTGTATGTATAAAAGTAAATATCTACTTTTTAAAATTACATCTTTTGTATGTATAATTTATGGTCTCCAAGGACCTTTAACTTTATAAATTTCAATTTCTTCTCTCCATGAGCCCTTGTTTTAAGGAAAGATAATTCAACAATGCTGTTTTTTTTTGTGCTTTTCTCCACTAAACTATGTAATAGGCATGACTGCTATTTTTTTGTGCTTTCTTGTCCACGACCCTATGTAAAAAAAGTACTGTAATGCTAAAAAAAATTGACACAAGCCCCTTAAAATTGAAATTCTGCCAAAGTCCAATTGTCAATTTGTATATCGCGGAACTATTAGTGCTTTTTTGTAGGACACAAAACAACGAAAAGCCCAATTTTCAGTCCCCCCATCCCGAGAACCCGCTATCCAAAAACTGCAAAATTATGCTATGACGGCTTCGTCCATGCTCTTTAACATCTCATCCCCTTACTGTATAAAAGTAAATATTTCGTATGTATAAATATAAATATCTACTTTGTAAAATTACATATTTTGTATGTATAAATTATGCATATTTTTCCCTACCTGGTCATTTTCAAAATTACATATGCCGTAAATCACTCACTCAAATTTAACATATCATATTTCACGTATATGTGTGTGTGTGTGTGTGTGTGTGTGTGTGTGTTTCTTTAAATATATAGAAATATGTAAGATGTTTTATTATTTTTTCTACATAAATGCCATAAAATTGTGTTCACTGTTTTATCTTTACCAACTGTCCTTTTTACTGCTTTCCACAGAGGTCGTTACAATTGAATTATTCTGAACTGTGCTTTTCAATTTGTATATCACAGAACTCTGGGTATTCTTTGTAGGCCACGGAACAACAGAGGCCCATTTTTCAGCCTGCCAGCTCGAGAACCCACGATGCCAAAAAAATTGGCTAGCTATGAATTCAGGGCTTCGTGCATGCTCTATAAAATGTAATCCCCATAGTCTATAAAAGTACATATTTCGTAAGTATAAAATAAAATATCTTCCTTATAAAATTGCATCTTTGCTATGTATAGTTTATGTTGTCCAAGAACCTTTAATTTCATAAATTTCAATTTCTTGTGTCTAGGAACCCTTGTTTTAAGAAAATCTATTTTCGGAATGCTAGTTTTTTTGTGCTCTTCTCCACGAACCTATGTTACAGACGTTACTACTATTTTTTTGTGTTTTTTGTCCACGAGCATATGTAAAAATACTATTTCAGGAATGCTACATTTTTTTGGACACCATGCCCTTAAAATTCTAATAGTCCGATTGTCAGTTTCTATATCGCGAAAACTATCAGTGCTTTTTGTAGGACAGGGAAGAACAAAAGCCCAATTTTTAGCTCGACATCCCGAGAACCCATCATCCAAAAACTGGCTAAGTATGGAATGAGCACTCTGCTTTGTAAAATTACATATTCCGCTTGTCAATTTGCATATTGCGGAACTCTGGTTATTCTATGTAGACCACAGATCAACACATGCCCATTTTTTAGCCTGAGAACTCGCGATGCAAAAAACTGGCTAAGTATGAATCTAGGGCTCTGTGCATGCTCTATAAAATGCCATTCCCATACTCTATAAAAGTACATATTTCGTATCTATGAAAGTAAAAATCTGCTTTATAAAATTGCATCTTTCGTATTTATAATTTATGTTGTGTAGGAACCTTTAATTTCATAAATTTCAATTTCTTCTGTCCAGAAACCCTTGTTTTAAGAAGCATCCAAAAACTGGCTAAGTATGGAATGAGGGTTCCACTTTGTAAAATTACATATTTTGTATCTATAAACTATGTTGTGCAGGAACCTTTCATTTCATAAATTTCAATTTCTATTGTGTTGATAATCCCTTCTTTTAAAGAAAACTAAGTCAAGAATGGTAAATTGTTTTTGTGTTTTTTCTCAACAAACCTATATAGCAGACATTACCACTATTTTTTACAATTGAACTAGTCCGAAGTCCACTTTTCAATTCGTATATCGCAGAACTCTGGGTATTCTTTGTAGACCATGGAACAACACAGGCCCATTTTTTCATCCCGACAGTCTGAGAACCCACGATGCAAAAAACTGGCTAACTATGAACCCAAGGCTCTATGCATGCTCTATAAAATCTCATCTCCATACTCTATAAAGTAAATATTTTGTATCTATGAAAGTAAATATCTGCTTTATCAAATTGCATCTTTCGTATGTATAATTTATGTTGTCCAAAAACCTTTACTTTCATAAATTTCAATTTCTTATGGAACCCTTGTTTCAAGAAAAGCTATTTTAGCAATGCTAGTTTTTTTTGTGCTCTTCTCCATGAACCTATGTAATAGACATTACTACTATTTTTGTGTTTTTTGTCCACGACCGTATGTAAAACATATGTAAAGAATACTATTTCAACAATGGTTAACTTTTTGGACAAGATGCCCTTAAAAATCTAATAATCCATAAGTTGGATTGTTAGTTTGTATATCATGGAACTATTGGTGCTTTTTGTAGGGCACGGAAGAACAAAATCCTAATTTGCAGGCCGACATACCGAGAACCCGCCATCCAAAATTGGCTAAGTATGGAATGATGACTCCGCTTTGTAAAACTACATATTCTCTATGTATAAATTATTCTGTCTAGGAACCTTTCATTTCACAAATTTCAATTTCTATTATGTCCATGATCCC
This sequence comes from Picea glauca, assembly GCA_000966675.3. Taxonomy (NCBI): domain Eukaryota; kingdom Viridiplantae; phylum Streptophyta; class Pinopsida; order Pinales; family Pinaceae; genus Picea; species Picea glauca. Next base: position 879,456 of record JZKD02S0974475.1, on the reverse strand, counting down.
TTGTTTTAAAGAAAACTAAGTGAGGAATGTTAAATTTTGTTTGCATTTTCTGTCAAGAAACCTATGTAACATACATTGCCACTAATTTTTACAATTCAAATAGTCCGATCTCCGCTAGTCAATTTGTATATCAAGGAACTCTAGGTATTCTTTGTAGGCCATGGAACAGTAGAGGCCCAATGGTAAATTTGTTGGACACAATGCCCTTGAAATTCTAATAGTCTGGGAGTCCAATTGTCCGTTTGTATATCGCAGAACTATCGATTCTTTTTGTAGGGAGTGGAAGAACATAAGCCCAATTTTCAGCCCGACATCCCAAGAACCCGCCATCCAAAAACTGACTAAGTATGGAAATGAAGGCTCCGCTTTGTAAAATTTCATTCTGTATGTATAAATTATGTTGTCTAGGAACCTTTTCATTTCATAAATTTCAGTTTCTAGTGTCCACGATCCCTTCTTTTAAAGAAAACCAAGTCAAGAATGCTAATTTTTTTGTGTTTTTTGTCAACAAACCTATGTAACAGACATTACTAGTATGTTTTACAATTCAAATAGCCCCAACTCTGCTTGTCAATTTGTATATCATGGAACTCTGGATATTCTTTGTAGGCCATGGAACAGCAGAGGCCCAGTTTTCAACCCGAGAGCCCGTGATGCAAAAACCGGCGAAGTATGAATTTAGGGCTTTGTGCATGCTCCATAGAATGTCATCCCCGTACTCTATAAAAGTACATATTTCGTATGTATAAAAGTAAATGTCTTCTTTCTAAAATTTCATCTTGGGTGTGTATAATTTATGTTGTCCAGGAACCTTTAATTTCATAAATTTCAAGTTCTTGTGTCCAGGAAACCTTGTTTTAAGAAAACCTATTTTAGGAATGCTAGTTTTTTTTGTGCTCCTCTCCACGAACCTATGTAACAGATGTTACTACTATTTTTTTGTGTTTAGTTTCCAGCACCGTATGTAAAACATATGTAATTTCAATTTCTATTGTGTCCACGATCTTCTTTTAAAGAAAACTAAGTCAGGAATGCCACTTTTTTTCTTGTTTTTTGTGAACAAACCTATGTAATAGATATCACCACTACTTTTTCATGTTTTTTCCCATGTAATCATGTACTACAACTTCCTGCCAACATGTCTGTACTCTGTCACATTTATTGCCTTTCCTGCGGATGGGGTCGTAGTTGACCACACACGTCGAGCGGAGCAGCCAAGAGCGATCCTCCATGGCACCAGCCACGTGATGACTGCGTGCCACTCCCTCCCACCTGCCTCATGACTTTAAATTCATCCCGCTCAAGGAAGGCGACCATTACTCTCAGTGCGCCCTGCTCTGCCTTCACATCCCTTCGAGGGACGATCACCCTCGATGGGCCTTAACTCTGCACATGCGGCCATTTATGGAACCTCACCAGCTCCCCGGCCTATTTGAATTGCTCCAGCGGCTCTAGATGGATCATTCTTTCCTGGTTTTTCTTCTCATACCTCGACCTCCTGTCCACCCTTTCCCTGCTTTGCTTTTATCCTCTCTTGCTCTGTTCCTAGTGCATTTTCGCTCTCCCACTGTCTCGGAGATGCCCCGGCTACGAGGAAAGTCAAAACCTGGGCCACCCTGCCAGCCAAACCGACCCTGCTTGGTCCTCTGTCCCTCGCCTTCTCCCTCCCTATTATCCTCCTCCTCTTTAGCCACCTCGTCCTCCTCCCTAGCACAGTCAATTCAAATTTCCACTTCTCTCTCGCCCCTTCCTGCATCTCTTGCCAACAGTATGGAGGGGCTGGACTGCTCAGGGGCATCACTAGACTACAACCCAGGACCTTTAGGAAATTTGGCATCTGTTTCACATCTAGGCCCTTTGGCTCCTCCCAACTCTCTGGCCACCCAGTCGCTTGAGGACTAGGCTCACCACGCCCAATTTCAGATCGATGGTTCATAAGCTAGTCAAAATTCACGACGGCAACCCCAATCTTGAGGCGGTTCCAACGCTAACCCAGAATGCAAGTGGAAAACAAACCTTGCACTGGTGCAAAGTCTAGTATTCGACTTGCGTCGGGACATGGACAACCTTTGGTTCCGCCTCGAGACCCTGGACAACAAAGCCTCTCAACTCCTGCAGTTTCTCTCCGCGTTACAGGGTGGTCATCACCTTCCAGCAGAGGTAGCCCAAACAACAACAACCCAACCAGCATCTACTTCGGCACTAGTGTTGGCACTGGAAACTTTGGTCCACGCACAGGCAAACCCCGACCAACAAAGACTTCCATCACGCCTGGAGGAGGTCCAGAAGGAAGAGCACGTGCCATCACAGACGAAGGACGCCATGCAACTGGACCAGACACCACTCGAGGAGGAGTCGCCTCCTCCTGGGGACACAACATTTGCCACCTTCTGCATGCCCGTGTCGCTACACTACAACCCCTACTGATGATCTGTCTGTTGTTTTTGTCTATTGTTTTTTCATGTGCACGCTGACCTTTCATGCATTTATCCATGGTTTTTATAATTATGCTCTCTACACTTTCGATAATTGTAATGGCCACCCTTATGGGCCAGACTTTTGAACTATTTTTGCGTCAGTAACAGTCTAGTCTTCAGTTATGAGGTGCTTTAGCTGGCTGAGCTAGTTTCCCTTCAGGGAAGCTAACTATTTACAACTTGAAACAATGGAAGTTTTTTGTAGTCCTTTTTTTTCACAAAATTTTATACAATCTTACTTATAAACAAAAAAAATATTGAATATAATTTACATAATTGTTTATACTATTTATTAAGTAAAACATGTTATAGCATTATATAAATTACTATAAATCTCCATACAATGTTATAATATTTTATAAATTGCTTAGTCTCATGTATATGACAGAATTGTTCGGTGAAAAATGTATATGACGGAATTGTTTGGTCCAAAATGTATCTCGCATAACACATTGGACATGAAAAGTGTGAACCCGCGACTCCGCCAACCCAGAACTCCATAATTGTTCCGTGCAAAATGTATCAAGTTTTATAGCATTATAGAAATTACTATAAATCTTTCTACAATGTTATAGCTTTGTATAAATTACTGTATCATGTATATCACAGAATTCTTAGCTGCAAAATGTATATGGTGGAAGTGTTGGGTGCAAAATGTTTTTCATAGGACAGGCTAGCCATAAAAAATGAGAAACGTGAACCCATAAGTTCGTCGACCCGCCACTCTATAATTGTTGGGTTACATTGGTTGTGTATTAAATATTTCATATATTATCAAACTAAGATCCTAGAACCTTCCTTCATGTACCACACATTAATAATTTTTGATAAATTCCAAATCAAACTAATTCGAGAATACTAAATTCTACATGAATACCACATGCACTGTAACTTGCAACCCACATGTTTACTCCCCTTCCATCCTGGTTGTGACTATGTTGCCATGCAACACTTGTTTGATATTAGGAATATATACTTTACTCTATTTTAACAAGGCAAGGTAAGAAAAAGTTTGAACCAAGGAAAGCACACGAGAACATACATATGGAGAATAAAATTAATTTCCTTTATCATGAGAAATGATAAAGGAAATTAATTTCAAGAGAGAAATCAATTTCCTTTATCATGTGAACAATATGAAAAAGATGAAAAACCTACTAAGTGTGGGTAAAAGAAAAGTTAAAGAATACATATTCAGATTGGTCATCATTTATAACCATTTTATTGCTTTCATACTACTCACTTTATTCATCCTTAGACATTGTTACTTTATTAGTTTTCATCTTAATTCTCGCATGTAGATATTGAAGTGGTCATCTTGAATACACTCATTAGATTATAGATGTTATTTCCTAAATTTCAAATGATCAAGATTCATGTAAAGAATATATATACATAATGATGATCATTTACAACAAATGATAGTGTGAAATTGGAATCAATCTAAATCTATTTTAACTCTATATTTATCAAATGTTTAGAAAAAATAAATCCTTTAAAATGCAAAACTTTCTTTTTTCAAATGTATAATTAAAAAAAAAAATTGTTTCTTTTAAATGTGATTCTTCTAAACAATTAATAAATATAAAATTAAAATTAATTTAATTTATTAATAACCTCAAGTAAAACTACTCACCCTTAATGAAAAAAATTAAACTTAAAAAATAATTTGAATTTCTTAACAATTAGTTTTCTTGTTATTTCCTAGATGGAATACATAAGAGACAACCAACCAATATGGTTTTCTTGTTATTTCCAAGATGGAATACATCATAGACAACCAACAAATAGAATGACCCAAAATGATAATGGAGAGTGCGTAATTGGGACATGTAATCTAAAGCATGTAATATACACATGAAATAATATAATATTATTCATATAAAATTAATATTTAAATTTAGAATAGAAATTAAGATTTTATTTATCAAAATTTGTAAAAAACATAAAATGAGAAATCACAATATCATTAAAAATGATAATTACCATTCAAAATTATAATGTGGTTAAGAGTAAAACCAAACCATAGGAAAAGTCATTATTACATAATGGCTTTATCCTTAGCCATGTCATAAGATTCTCCTGAATCAATAAGCCACTCATCATAAGAAGAAGTAGAATTTGTGTTGAAGGAGAAACTAGAAGAGGAAAGTGCATGTCCATGAGAAGAAGAAGAAGTAGAATCAATACTGATGTTGTGCTTCTATGTCGCTGCTTCTAAAGATGCCATCTTCTTGAAACATTTGGACTCATCATGACCATCTTTATCACAAAAGTTGCAATGTTCGTCAGTCTTCTTATTTTTATATTTTTCTCCTTTGTCACCATTAGGAGATGAAGCTGTCTAAGTGGGTTTGGGACCCTTATATTGTTTGTTGTTGTAGCGAGGATGTTGCTTCTTCGGATACTTGGGTTTATGTTTCTGCTGGGAAACTAAGGCTTTGTTAGAGGTACCTGCAGTGTTGATCACTCCAAGTTGTATAAGATTGTCTTCCTCTCTAATCAAAGAAGCAAAAAAGGACTCAAGAGTGGGTTTTTCATAATATTTCCCTAGAGCCTCTCTCATGGCATAAAAGGTATATATAAACACAGAATATGCACAGAATATGCACTACCTAGCTTATAAAGAATAATATAGATGCAACGCTCTTCCTCCATTTTTATCTTACATTCTTCACATAAAATTCTGAGTGTTTTAAACTTAGATAAATAGTCTCCAAGGCAAGAAAAATCACTTGGACTCAACGTCAGTATTTGATTTTCTAACTGTTGTGCTCGAATAATATTGAGTTTACCAAACACAGATTCAATCTTTTCCCAATCTTCTTCGGGGTCATCAATTTCTTGAATGTGGTACCTTAAATTAGGAGAGATGAACATTCTGATTAGTCATTGTGCTTTGTCATTCCTATTATCCCATTTCGATTTCTTATCATCATCATTGGCTGCTTTTTCCTTTCCCAAGGTAATCTGGTACATGCCTTTACTTCTTAATAAATCTTCCATAAAAGATTTCCATTGGAAGTAGTTGTTGCTGGTAAGAAAGACATTACTTGTAGAAGCCATATTAAATATGCATATAATGTGGATTTAAAAACTGAAATTGATGATCTGGATGGAAATATCTCGAAAATTTTTGCGGTTTAAAAAAAAACAACACTGAAAACCGACTTCTGATGTGAAAGTTATGCACTTTTAAAAAAAAAAACATAAACGGTAACCAAGTGACCACGTGATAGTGTAAGTTGCTTTATGAAGTGATCCACTTTTATAAAGAGAAGTGGGGATCATTTTTACAATGAAGTTACTTTATAACAGAAAAGCTTCATGCAAAATAAATAACTCTAAAATAAAATATTAAAGCTATTTATAGTGATTCACTTTTATACTTGAAGTGAAATACACTTTACAATTTTAGCATGAACTTTTTCAAAAAAGTAACAAAAGAGAGACTTGAACTCAAGACCTCTTACTTAATAACGCAAGTTTTAACCAAATGGTCTAGAAAAACATATTGTAACTTTTAGAAGGAGGATTGGGGTTGTTGTTGTTGAAAACGGCCTGAGAGAGTGCACTTAAAAAAAACTATTTTCACGCAAGAAAAAAAATCCGCTTCTCGATGATAACAAGGGTTAGATCTCGGTTAGCTTATCCGGAAGATGCACCTTTTCCTATCTGTTTATGATTTGTTGAGATCAAACAGGGCGTGGAGAAACGAGCATATGTAGATCTAAAAGAGTAGCAAACCGAAAAAAAATACAAAACTGAAATAAAACCAAAATACTTCTCTGCAAAAAATTTAAAAAATGCGTATTCAAACTTTATACCAACAAATCTGATTGTAATGGTCGTATCTTGGGCAAAAAAAAACCTTTTCGAGTGAAACAAAAAGTGTTCCTGAATGAAACGAGTGCTCCGGACGCAATGGAACAGTACTCTTAGCCCAAAAATGTACAAAAATTATAGAAAATGGAGATGAGGAAACTCGGCTTCACGATCTCGATCTACAACAAGACTAGGTCTTCAAACAGGCTCTGATACCATGTTCGAAAACACAGGTATTCCAACAGAGGACAAACACCTTCAATAATCACTCACATAACCAGATCAAAGATCAACACACTGATGTTTTCACGTGGTAAAATCCCTACGGGGAAACATCCATGACCCCAGCCAACGCGACCACTTGGAGCAGTTTATTAATGCAAAAGAAAAAGATTACATAGATATTTTACAATAGATTTTCTCACAATCGATCATCGACAAATGACCCTCCATGCTCTTTAAATAGATATCATGGACCAATCGGGTGTTAAGCCATGGATCAATGGCCATTAAGATCGAGGAGAGTATGAATCGTTAGATCACTCTATGTCGGAAACATATCGTGACCGTTGGATTTCTTAACTACAAATGCATACTAATGCATACTAAAGAAACACACTAAGAAACACACTTTTACCTAACAACATATTAGACCAAGTAGATCTTAACTAACTCCTAAGTGTCTAAATATCCTAACAACTCTTACCTATTTTCACATAAATTTGTATGTTGTAAATCAGACCCGAATGTCTACATGCTTAGGACAGTTGATTGACTTCTACTCTTAGTTATGTGTGTTGATGATTTTTTGATCACCAGTTGCTTGACTTCAGTGACTACTACATTCAAGAGGATTTTACATGACAAGTATTTGATGACAGACATGGGTTCTCTACACTTCTTCCTTGGACTCGAGATCAGTCAGGATGGATCATGCATCAAACTATCTCAGCCCAAGTATGCACGAGATCTCCTTGAGACATTTCACATGACATAATGCCAGTCTTCTCTGACTCCTTTCCTATTAGGATTCAAACTTGAGGATGGTGGGGACACTCCACTGGTTGACAGAACATTATACATACATCTAGTGGGGAGCTTGTTGTATCTCACACACTCTAGAAAATACCTCTCCTATGCAGTTGGCGCAGTTTTCAGGTTCATGTAAGAGCCATATGAGCTACATTGGAAGGCTACAAAGTGTATTCTTCGATACGTACAGGGCACTATCAACTTTTGGATTCATTATGTAGTAGACTCTACGTTAGATCTCATTGGGTTCAGTGATTTTGATTGGGCTAGCGATAATAATGATCACAAGTCCACATATGGTTACTCACTTAGTATTGGTTTCGAGCCTATCTATTGGTCGAGAAATAAGAAGGTTTTTATTTCTCTATATTTAGACGAGGCAAAGTACAGAGGGGTAGTTAACATAATAATTGAGGCTATGTGGCTACAACATTTTCTCACTGATTTGGGCATTCAGTTTCATCGGTCGATCATCATCTGGTGTGAAAACCAGAACACTCTGAAGTTTTGCAGAGATCTAGTTCAAAGGCAGCGGGCGAAGCACATTGAGATTCACATGAAATACATACGGGACTTAGTACATGAGGGGATCATCGACTTACAGTTGTTTCCTTCAGCATAATAGATGACAAACAACTTCACTAAGACCTTCAAAGAGTAGAAGTTCCATTTTCTGTGAAGTCGTCTTGGAGTGAAGGACACAGTTTCCTAGCAACTGTAGTTCATTTTTTTACATACATTGTACCTTGAGGGGGGGGGTTTCCCATGAGATTTTTTTTCTTTCCTTACTTTATTTTAGTGTATCTTTTATATTTGGGTACCTAACATGGCCTCGTTGTTGGGACCCATTCTTTATTTTCACCATAGTGATGTTCAATGAGGGTGTTGGAGTTACTTCACGCACACTAGGATTTATTTTTCCTTAGGTTTTTCCTTATTTATTAGTCATTATCCAGTCTCCTAAAGTTTAGGGAGAATATTTTCTTCAGTTTTCACTTTAGTTTGATCAGTGGAGTGGAGTCTAGATGTTACATTGGGATCATCACCAACTAATGCGCATTATCCTTGGGATAACGCATTACTCATGATTCCATGATCTCCTCCTCACTTCACTCTCTTTCAGTCAGTTAAGTTAACTGAACACTGATAGACTAGTACGTGAATGTATCGCAACGTTTGCCCCTGATCGCACGTTTCAATTACTGTTGGATCGATCATCTGTATAATATTTCCTTGTTTGTATAATCTCCACACCTGCATAATCACGACGGATCGTCATTTTGATATTTAAAATATACATGATAGAGAGATCCATAAAATCCGCCTTAATTTAATTTTATCGTGAACAAGTACAGAAGTCAATAGATAAGGAATTCATATCGAAATAGATCAACTGTGAAACCCCTAACTTGATACTTGGATAAATCGTTTATAGATCGAACTACATAACATAGCCTGGTTAACGTATATATGCGTAGCTGGAAATACAATGAGAAAAATATTACAGTATCTCACCCATCCTAAAAGCATATGCATTTCAGGTGACAAACTATTATCCGCGTTCTTTCTTCCAGTGATAAGTTCCAGGAGAAGAACTCCAAAGCTATAAACATCAGCTTTTACAGATAATTGCCCCTGCATAGCATACTCTGGTGCCATATACCCGTTGCATATCCAAATTACATTGTCGAAGATTATACAGTAAGGGACAATTGAGGAATTAAGGAATGATAAATTGAAAGTTACTTGCAAATGAAAGCGTAGTCTTGGACCTTAGAAAATTAAATATAAACGAGAAGGTAAATCCCCAAAAGCAAACTTTTCATTCAGTGAAATTACACTAGTGTCAATCCTCTTGAAATCAAATCAGCAGACAGTACAACATATGCATCCCTATTGCTTTTGACAGTGATGATTGTTTTCAAATCTTACTAAGTTCCAGCAACTCTTGTGCTGACGTGACTCTCATCTTCAAGAAAAACTCTTGCTAAGCCGAAATCTGTTATCTTAGGATTCAGTCTATCGTCCAACAAAATATTGCTTGCTTTAATATCCCGATGAATAATCCGCAATTAAGAATCCTCGTGCAGATAGAGAAGCCCACGAGCTACTCCCAGTATAATGTTGTAGCGCTTCTGCCAATCAAGCTGGTTGCGTTTGTTTGGATCTGTATCCATGGATGCCGGACAGTAACTAATTATGATGACCCAACTAGATATGTTGAAACATTAATGCGTTTTATCGACATAGAACATAAAGGGGAAGTGACTCACAGAATAGGATTTTATCGAGGCTCTTATTCGGTAAGTACTCATAAACAAGCAATCTTTCTGATCCCTCTGCACAACAGCCGAGTAGGTTCACAAGATTTCGATGTTGAATTTTAGCCACAAGTTTAACTTCATTCAGAAATTCTTTCTTTCCTTGCAGAGATTTTAAGGACAGCCTCTTTACAGCTATTTCTTTTCCATGTTCAGTAGTTCCCTGAGACATTCAGAAAACTAATCAATATGAAGATTATGTATAGGGTGCGGCGAGAGCAGCCTGCCGACTCCTGCAATATAAAATTCTATAAACTAGTAGAAGCTTTCTTAGCGTATGTTACCTTGTATACAGCGCCAAATCCACCTTCTCCAAGCTTGTTATTATCATGAAAATTTTCCATAGCAGCTTTCAATGCTTCCATGGTAAACACAATTTGCCGATCCTGACTAATTAGCGTGTCTTCCTCAATTTGTCCATGACCTATACAATAAAAACACACAGTTTGGTTCTTGCTATTATTTGGTAGGTCAATCGTGTTCAACAAATAAATGTCAATAAGAGCTTAACAGAGCAAACTTTCCTAGCTATTGTATTCTAGTGATATCGTGATGATCCATCATATCATATTTTGGCAACAAGATAAGAGATGCATTCTACGTCAGCCTCATCAATTGCGTATGTGCATTCTACGTCAGCCTCATAAGGACTTAGGCGCTTCATCAATTGTCTGTATGTGCGTTTCTAAGTTATTCCGTACTAAATCTAAAATTGTATCGAAAAGGGTGTTGAATATGAGCAGCAGCTCATACCCATCTAAAGCCGGGTCTGATCATATGCACCGCTACCTTCTCCTTCGAGGTGCATATGATCAGAAGCCACCCCGCCTCACCAGACAGAAAAAATAATTTTATGCAATACCTTCATTTGGCCCTGGAAATATGGCAGACTTCAATCTTCTCCCAGTTGCAAACAGGCATACAAATACCACGAGAAGCGAACCGNTTTAGCCACAAGTTCAACTTCATTCAGAAATTCTTTCTTTCCTTGCAGAGATTTTAAGGATAGCCTCTTTACAGCTATTTCTTTTCCATGTTCAGTAGTTCCCTGAGACATTCAGGAAAATAATCAATATGAAGATTATGTATAGGGTGCGGCGAGAGCAGCCTGCCGACTCCTGCAATATAAAATTCTATAAACTAGTAGAAGCTTTCTTAGCGTATGTTACCTTGTATACAGCGCCAAATCCACCTTCTCCAAGCTTGTTATTATCATGAAAATTTTCCGTAGCAGCTATCAATGCTTCCATGGTAAACACAATTTGCCGATCCTGACTAATTAGCGCGTCTTCCTTGATTTGGCCATGACCTATACAATAAAAACACACAGTTTGGTTCTTGCTATTATTTGGTAGGTCAATTGTGTTCAACAAATAAATGTCAATAAGAGCTTAACAGAGCAAACTGTCCTAGCTATTGTATTCTAGTGATATCGTGATGATCCATCATATCATATTTTGGCAACAAGATAAGAGATGCATTCTAAGTCAGCCACATAAGGACTTAGGCGCTTCACCAATTGTCTGTATGTGCGTTTCTAAGTTACTCCGTACTAAATCTAAAATTGTATTAAAAAGGGTGTTGAATATGAGCAGCAGCTGATACCCATCTAAACCCGGGTCTGATCATATGCACCGCTACCTTCTCCTTCGACGTGCATATGATCAGAACCCACCCCGCCCCACCAGACAGAAAAAATAATTTTATGCAATACCTTCATTTGGCCCTGGAAATATGGCAGACTCCAATCTTCTCCCAGTTGCAAACAGGCATATAAATACCACGAGAAGCGAACCGCCAGCAACACCTAAAATTAAGGGCAATTTGTTTGAAGACTTGTTGATCTGCGTACTATTAGTCGATGGTGTAATAGCCACGGGCGTATCAACTGGCGTTGGCGGTGGTGCTTCAACAGGGGTTGGAGCCGCAGTCGAATTAAAGAAAGGATATATTTCGTAATGAACGATGCAGCTTCCCATCAAACCCCGAGCTCCTTGTCTTCCACTATAAGCTGTGAAAATATAATTAATTGTATTTGTCAGACATGTTGTGCAGTCGTCACTAGATATATCTCTCCAGCACTGGACCAGAGCGTAAATCTTTCGAAACAAAGAATCTGTAGTATTGCCGGAAGCATATAATTTAGATCCAGATGCTGCTTCAGCTGACAAATTGGCGAATATGCTCTCAAGAGCCGCGTTAAAGACAACAGGGCTAGAGACATTATTTAGATTGTAAATATACCATCCACCAGTATCCAGTTGTCCGAAGAAACTATTGTTTTCATAACGTAAGAAGCAGTCATCAAGCCAAATTAAACCGCCGCTGGCATTCCCACAGTTTTGTCGAAGGCTAGTATTTGCTTGTTGTGAACAAGTGTAGCATTGGTCGACTGTTGTGTCTCCCCTGNCGTAAATCTTTCGAGACAAAGAATCGGTAGTAATGCCGGAAGCATATAATTTAGATCCAGATGCTGCTTCAGCTGACAAATTGGTGAATAGGCTCTCAAGAGCCGCGTTAAAGACAACAGGGTTAGAGACATTATTTGTATTGAGAAGATACAATCCACCAGTATCCAGTTTTCCGAAGAAACTATTGTTTTCATAACGTAAGAAGCAGTCATGAAGCCAAATTAAACCGCCGCTGGCATTCCCACAGTTTTGTCGAATGCTAGTATTTGCTTGTTGTGAACAAGTGTAGCATTGGTCGACTGTTGTGTCTCCCCTGCATTGGAGGAGGCCATATATCTGGTTGGGACTTTGGCCATACTCAGAAGTGTTAAACCCTGTTTGGGGCGTGTCTTGAACAAGATTATTCAAGACTGTATTCAGATTGCTCTCAAACTTACTGCCTTTCGTGTAGTTAAAGTTGTGACGACACGTAGTTGGCTGTGCGTTGCAAATATGTCCATGGAGAGTAATGGTGATCGACAGAACTACAGTTATGTAGAATAGCTTAATAGTGAAGCATGAAACTCTTCCATGGAGGATTGTCATGGCCGATGGACAATGGATAACCTACAGTGCAAGGACGTGCCAATACTAGTGCTCCCCAAAATTACAAATTATTCTTCACAGATATCTTATGCTTAATCAATAATCCGTAGACTCGTAGACCATGTTTTTAAGTCTGAGCCTGGATTTTAAGATTGAGCCAGTATAGCCAAATAGCGTATACGGCCTGTCCAGAATCAATGAAACCATGTAAAAATCCCAAAAAACCGATGAATCTGTGATGCTTCGCTGGATTCAGGCATAGAACACCAAAAATGACGGTTTTTTTATATACCGCTTATCAAGCCTCGGCGCCCCCCGGTTATTTGAAAACTGATGTACCTGTCAACTCTCGATGCTCATTCCCCGTTCCCTTCGTTACCACGTCAACTGCAATGAAAAAGCAGTGGACGATTTCATTTAATATCATTTTCTTGATGTATGCCTTACGTGGAATTTGTCTTCATTTTATCTTTTATAACGTGACTCGACTCACTCGACGACTTTGAATAATCAATAGAGTCCAAGTCGACGTCTTTGAAGTTGTGATCGAAAATAAACATTAAAGCAATCCCACCGTCTATATATGTAGATATA